>JAEOAD010000004.1:53105000-53332500 GCA_036365145.1 Orientallactaga sibirica | reverse complement strand
GATGTGTGTTAATATGGAGGTAGACTTCATGGGAATCTCATCAGTCCTTTTTCATAAAAGAAGAAATTTCACCAACACTTAAAGAGTGTTGTGCTCAGTGGGCAGACACTGCCCAACATAACTTCCATCTCTGAATTTTGCCTCAAAGTGATCAGTTGGCAAGATTCCATATAAAGATTCCATATAAAGACATATAAAGCATATAAGCATATTCAAACACTGAGAGAAATCTAATCTGGTGATTGGAGCAAAGGAACTTGCATTTATAGGCATCTGAACCCTTGTAAAATAGTGACATTCTCTTCAGTAAAATGAAGAAGTAGATATTCAAAACACTCCATACCTGGAAGACAAAATAAAATAAAGCAAAAATACCTGCTGACAAATATTAATGTCCAACAATATTATTCATAAAATATGTTATAGACAAGGGTATAGAACTGAGTGAGTTCCATGTTTAACACTAACAATCATTTCATCTTAGACATTTGGGCTTCTAATTTTAAAAATGTGCAATATGTAAAACAATGAGAAAACAAAGACCTTCCTCACACCAAAATCTCATGATGTTCATGTTCATGGTTAGTAGTCTGAAAAACACATAAAAATTTATAAAACAAACACTTTTAAATTCAGGATAGTACAG
The DNA here is from genome assembly GCA_036365145.1 of Orientallactaga sibirica. NCBI lineage: Eukaryota > Metazoa > Chordata > Mammalia > Rodentia > Dipodidae > Orientallactaga > Orientallactaga sibirica. Next base: position 53,331,854 of record JAEOAD010000004.1, on the reverse strand, counting down.
TTTTAATAAGTGACCTAGAGTAAGAGAAGATTATCTGGGACAGACAGAAAGGATTGTTTTCCCATCAGTTGCTTCTCCAGAAAATTGAACAATATAAAACATCTCACAGTTCCATGTTCACAACTCCAACTTCTGTATCATTCAACTTTCACCTGTCACTTACTAGGCTGAGGAAACTCCCACAGCCCACTGAGGCAAGACTTCTAAGGACCACTGACACGTTATATGGTATCTTAGCATGCTTCACTTCCCTCTGGGAAAAAGGTAGGTTCATCAACTGAATACCACAGATAATGTGACTCAAATGTGACAAATTAAATGAGAGATGTAGGGCAGTGCATACCAGTTCAAAACAAATTCATGTAAAAGAAATGAAATAGAACAGAATGTACTTAAATCATGGAAAAAACATTTATATATTTGCTTCCTGCATTTAGAAGGTGGCAGGAAGATATCACCAATGTGTTGAATGATAAAACATAGTACTATATAGAAATAAAAAAAAAAAACACTTTAAAAGAAAGGATGGTTGTGACCCAATACTCAAAAGAAATAACAATATCTGGCACATTGTTTAATTGATTTTACTTTTTGAAAGTTAATTTCTTTACTTTTTATTATTAGTCATGTGTTGCACCATTAAAATTAACATAAAGGTAAGGCTAACACATGATCTTTTATGTCATCTTATTAAAATGAAGCTATTTTTAATACCTTTAAGAGGCCTATCAGAAAACACAATTTATATCCTCAAAGTATATTTTGTCAGTTTCAAGTATAATTTTTGCATTCATATTCTTTTATGAATTTTAATGGAGACACTTAAATTGTAATTATTCCTCTCAGCTCAAATGCAGGTAACAAATGGAATTCAATCAGTGTTTGCGCATAATGACCATCATTAAGAGAGAAATAATAATGACATTCTCTCTGCATTAAACTTGCAGACTCTTTACACAATGATCTGAATCCCATTATTGATCTCCATGGAGATATGCAATTGTCACCTATTCTGCATAATATCTGAATGTTAAATACATTTGTTTGGAACAAATATTTTAATGAATACAGTCAGTTCCATTTAATTAACTATCTGATAACTGAATATTTTTAATTAATAATTCAACTTGGAATATCAAAATTCTTCTATTTTTTATTCAAATGAATTTGAGATTAGTTATAGATATTCATTTGAATGTTCATTGAAAGTATGTGGAGTTTAAAATTCCCCTTGGCTTTCTTTAAAGTGCATCCATTAGAGGGACAGAGTAGAGGTATTTTTCATTTGTTTGAAATAATTTCTTCCTGTCATTGTTGTTTAAAATAACTCCTTAGAAGCCTACTTGTAAAATATACTTTCTGATCAAAATCTTTTTGCCACCTAGCTTCATTTTATGATATGATTGTTCATAAGTGTACTGCTATTCATGTTTTATATATATATACATCTTTCATATGAGCATTGGCTTGGGAAAGAAAATATGACTAAAATATTGAATTTACTTTTATAAGAACCTCTAGGATATTCTTAATTCATAAATTCATAATTCATGACTTTCTATCATTCAACAAAAAGAATCTAAAATAATATTTATAATAATAATAATAATAATAATAATAATAATAATAAAATTCCTAGAGTGATTGTTGAGTTAATTTGGGGACCATAGGAGAAAGCCACAGTCCAGCTCCAGGAATTTGCTTCAATGTATTCATATGCAAATTGATTTCACAAATATTTGCTAAGTCCCACCTCAAATCTAGCATGGTACTTGGCTATGATGAAACCATGATTCTTACTCAGCTCTGGCCTTAAAAGGCTCACAATCATTTTTGTTTGTTTGTTCTGAGGTAGGGTTACAGTCTAGTCCAGGCTAACCTAGAATTCTCTATAGAGGGTGGCCTTGAACTGAACACAATCCTCCTACCTCTGCCTCCTGAGTGCTGGGATTAATGGCATGTGCCACTATGCTCTGCAAGAGGCTCACAATCTTGATAAAAAGACACACAAGAATGTAGTAGATTTTGACACAAATCACTAATGCTGTTTGAAATCAGTGCCCCAGAAACATAGAGAACTTAGACCCTCATACAGTCTTCAGAGTACTTGCCAGCCTTTAGTTGCATCTAAAGGATGACCAGAATTGTTCCAGGCTTAAAGTGTAGGAAGAAAACTTTTAGAAATAAGAATATTAGATGAAAAATTCTTGGAGACATAAAAGTATGTTGATCTTCCTGATGACAAATATGTCAGTACAGTTAATGTTGATTGTGTGGTCAGCAGTAGAAGAGAAAGAGACTATAACAGTTACCATGGAAACTGTAGCTTAAAACATTTCCTAGGCACCAGGCATCCATCACAATCCCTTGCTAAAATCTTATACTGTGTCATTTGTGTTGATGAAGACATTATAATTAGAGATAAAAGAGTTATCCAATACATTTTTCATCAGTACATAACATGACTGAAATGTTGGAGTTAAGTCTATAAATATCCAAGGAGAGTTGATTGATATTGGCCTTGAGTAGCACACTAAAATGATTTCTGTAAGAGAATGGCATGATCAGATAATTAACTTGGAAAGATGATGCAGATCATACTGTGGTACACAAAGTAGAAGGGTAATTTAAGATAAATCTGAAATTATGATGGATTTTTTTTTTTCCAGGTAGGGTTTCACTCTAGCTCATGTTGACCTGGAATTCATTATGTAGTCTCAGAGTAGCCTTGAACTCATGGTGGTCCTTCTACCTCTGCCTCCCCACCCAGTGCTGGGATTAAAGGTGTACAGCACCACACCTGGCTTACGATGCTTCGGTAACACAGATAAGGTTAATATGGTGAAAGTCAGAATAGAAAGAGAACATATTCAACAGAATTGTTGTGGTAGAACCAATAGGACTTGGTTTGAGTTTGGTAGCTGAATAGATAAAGATTTCACCAGGGAAAAAGCCTCTGTGTCTCTCCTCTATATCTTTACTATCATCTAATGATTCTTATTCCTCAAACTAGAAGCTAAACATGTTATGTTATATGACACAAAGAAACTGCACATGGAATTGTGAATATGGTCCTTGGAATATGAAGATTATACTGGATTATCATAGAAGAACTAGTGAAGTAACATGAACATTTAAAATTGAATGAGGGACTTTGTGGAAGATGAGGATTATGAACCTCACCAACAAAATATGGAGAAACAAAAGAAGCAGGATGTCACACATTATGCTCTTTTTCTGGAAGAGACAACATCCTGCAAGTAAACAGTAAACTGGGTGAGAGACTTCCATGGAGAAACAGGAGAAAAGTGCTGCTAATCATTATGGATGTGCATGCATAGCCAACCAAAACCAAGCCTGCAGACAGAAAGCACTGCTTCTGACACACACAGATAGCCCTGCTGGTTAAGAACAGTGTCAACTGCAAGAAACATCAGCGTTGCAAGATCAGAATAACCTGAAAGAAAGGACAAGGCAGAACATCTGAGATCTGTCAAAATATTACTATGCAACATTCTAAAACCTCCTCTCCCCGATTTTTAGCAGTGGGAACACTGGAGACTGAAGGAAGCCAAGGGAACCCATTTACCACTTCATCAGCCTGGTATGCAGCTAGACAAGACAAGCCAAGCTGAGAGTGTTCTAAGAAGGAACTGTCATTATACCTTAGCACAGTTGAAAAATTCAAAAGAATTATTGCATGTATTTTCAAAGAAATCAAAGGAAACAACGAAAATAAATTGCTCAAGGAATTCCATGACAGCTTGTAAAATCAAAGGAATGAAATATGGATTTCAAGGCAGGATATAATCAAAGAAATGATAATATTGAAAAACAAATCTGAAATAATAGAAATGAAAAAAATCACAATAAGTCAAATAAAGAATATCATATAAATTCTCACCAATAGAATGGATCAAAGAGAGGACAGAATAGCTGTGCTTAAAGACAAAGTGGAAGAATTGGACATTCTAACAAGGAGAAAGACAGAATAATAAGAATATATAAACAGGATATTTTAAAGAATATCATATAAATTCTCACCAATAGAATGGATCAAAGAGAGGACAGAATAGCTGCACTTAAAGACAAAGTGGAAGAATTGGACATTCTAACAAGGAGAAAGACAGAATAATAAGAATATATAAACAGGATATTTTAAAAGACATTCTATCCTTAGAGGAATGAGAATAAATTCAGTCTAAAGGCATAGTAAATATTTTTTATCAAAATCATAGAAGAAATTTATCCTAGATTTGGGAGATGACAATATAGACAAGGAGGCATCAGAACATGACATACATATGACATCATATTATAATTAAGCTACTAAATATAAAGATGAAATATATAACCTCTGATTCACTTATAAAGGTAGATCTATTAGAATAACAACAAATTTATTAACAGGCAATTTAAAGGCTAGGAAAGTTTTTAAAGGCATATTTTAAGTTCAGAATGTACAACAGGGTCAATCTAAGTTCAAGATATTGTGAATAAGACTTATGTAAACCTACTTTTTTGAATAATGGCACATCTAGAAGCTGTAGACTGTTACTAGAAAATTTTCAGTGCCTGGGATGGGATACCTTCCAGTGAGTTGTTGGCCAAGGAGGTCCTGGTAGCCTCCAAAACATTAAAGGCTTTTGCCAAAGCCCTTTGCTTCCCTTGAGAAACAGATAGTAAGACCCTATTGCTGAAGACATCTCTTGCCTGAGAGGCAAGGTCACTGAGAAAGCAAGCTGGTGCTGAGCAGAAAACCTTCTCCCTGTAGACCAGCCAACTAAAACCTGGAAAAAGCCGCACTGCATGCAGCTGTATGGGAGACAGAAGTCATCAGCAGTGAAAACAGAGGACACTGAATATTCAAGTTTGGCCAGACAGGCACAATGACTGAATGGGTACAATAGTGGGATGTCTACTCTTGGGGTAACCAACTGCTCCATAGTTGGACTGAAGGCCCTCTCTATGGGAGGGAATACATACCTGGTACTGAAAAACCTAAGCAAAAGTCTATGGCAGGTGAGATCATGAGCCTTAGGGTTATAAAGCCTTCTCTTGTCTGACTAAATGTATATATTATTCCCACCAAGCTGCCCTGAAAGCACTACATTTAATGTTCATATTCACATATTAACGCTACTCTCACTTCTGGTTAGAGAAGCTTCTCTTTTCAGATGGCGATGACCACTGGGATGACCCAAAAGGCAACATAGTACTGAGAAGAAGGGATGCAGGAGTGCCCAGCACTGAAACACCTCTGTCACACCCTCCAAGGCTCAGGGACCATTACGGAAGAAGGGTGGATAGAATTGAAGAGCCAAAGGAAGGGTATGACTTCTTACAATGCAACTGCCCAGACAGAAATTGGCCTCGATATCCATGACCTTGCAGTGCCTAGCAATATGTTTGCAAGACCCTCAAAATAGAAGAAAAAGATGATGACATAAAATTAAAAGAGAGACTAATGGAAAGAGGGAGGGGTATGATGGAAATTGGAGTCCTAAAGTGGAATGGGGGGAGGAGAGGGAAATATATGTTTTTTGTATGTAAGTATAGAAGGTGTTAATAAAAAAATAATTAAAAAAAAGAAAGTACAACAGCCAAACAATACTACTATATCAAGCAAAGCTATTTATCATACTTAAAGGATAAAGATAAAAGTTTTCATGATAAAAACAAGCTAAAGGAATTCATGACCACTAAACAGGTCTTCAGAAAATACTTGAATGAATTCTTCAGATTGAAAACATGAAAAGCACTTACTGGAGTGAACAGGAAAGACTAAACCATGCCTGTGTAATAGTCAATGTAAGGGAAAAGTTAAAAAAAATCAAGCACTACAAAATGGAGAAGAATGACAGGAATTGACACATAACTTTCCATAATAACTGACCATCAATTGTCTCAATTTACAAACAAAAATATACAGACTAGCAAAATGGACTCAAAGAAAGACTCCTTCTGTTTCTTGTCTGCAAGAAACATACCTCTACATAAAAGGCAAATTTTATCTTAATATAAAAGAAAAGAATAGAAAATAACATTTCAAGCAAATGGGCTATGAAATGAACAGGTGTCATGTTCTAATACCTAATTAGATAGTTGTCAAACCAACATTGTTGAAAGGAATAAAGACTGCACTTTTTAATGGAATGGAGGGCTTTATGATTTTAACCATATATGTACTGAGCATGGGTACACCCAATTTCATTTTATAGAGCTATAAGAACAAAAGTCACAGATTAGCCACATAACAAGAGTAGTGGTTGATTTAAATACTCCACTCTCACCAATTGACTTCTCAGAAATATTTAGATTAAATGACATTGCAGATCAAATGGGCCTAATTCTGCAGAGCATTCCATCCAAACCCTATAGAATACATTCTTCTAAGAAGCACATAAAACCTTCTCTAAGATAGATCATATTTTACTAATCCTAACAAATTTTGGAAAATTGAAAGAATTCCTTGTTTTCTGCATGATAACAATGGATTAAAACTGCATATCTACAAGAAGAGGAGAAAATAGAAGAAACACAAGCTCATAGATATTAAACAGTATACTATTGAGTGAAAATGGACTACTGAAGAAACCAATAAGGAAATAAAAAATTTCCTAGAATCAGATGATAATGAAAACAAACATCAAAACCTATGGGATTAAATGAAGGCATTCCTAAGAGGGAAGTTTATAGATCTATGTGCCTAGATTAAGAAATCAGAGGGATCTCACATAAACAACTGAATGATACACCATAGGTCCTTGGGGAAAGAAGAACAATCCAACCAAAAATGAGTACATGGGAAGAAATAAAAAAGGTTAGGACAAAAATTAATGATATAGAGAAAATAATTACAAAGGATCAATGAATCAAAGAGTTGGTTCTTTTGACAGAATAAATAAGATTAATAAACATTTAGTTAAACAAAAGAAAGAGAGGAAACCAAAATTAATAAAATTAGAGATAAAAAAGGAGCCATTATAATGGAATCTGATAAAAGTAGGAAAATCATAAGAGTATACATGAAAAGTATAAACTCCACTAAATTGGAAATATATCAAAGAGATGAACAGATTTCTACAGACACGAGAGCTACTTGAAATAAGCCAAGATCTACAGCAAGCAATGAAATTGAAGTAGTTACTTCAACAATAAGATAAAACAAAAACTCTGACCTTAAAATAGTCCAGGCCCAGATGGATTCACTAGTAAAAGAAGCAGTAACTCTGATGATTCTCAAATATACCATAGGCAAGGAATGGACACTACCAAAATCTCTTTAAGGAACCAGTGTTACCCTGATACCAAAACAAGATAATGACAAAAAGATTAAATTACAGAACAATCTTCCTGATGAACATAGATGTAGTATCACAAACAAAATGCTTCCTAGACAAATAAATGATACATAAAAAAGATGAGTCACCCAGAACTCCAGGATCATTCCCCACCTCCCAGTTCTCTTGTACGGGTACCCCTGCTGCGGGTTGGGGGCTATCTGGACACTGCATGCCTGTTGCAGAAGCAGGCCCCTTGCTCTGCCTTCCTTATTAAATGACCCCTGACCCTTGGGTCCCTAACTCCTGGATCCCCTGCTCCAGAAGGTGCACATGCAGAGTGAGTGGGTCAGAGCTCCCTGTTCATTCCTCACTTACCAGTTCCCTGGTCTGGTACCCCTGCTGCCAGTCAGGAGCTGTCTCTATGGATGGTGTGTGTGTGTGTGTGTGTGTGTGTGTGTGTGTGTGTGTGTGTGTGTGTGTGTGTTGTGTGCTATGGAAGCAGGCCTTTTGCACTGGCTTCCTGATTGACTGGCACCTTGGTCCCCAAATCCTTGTTCCCCTGAGCCAAAGAGTGCATGGGCCACTGTGGGCGATGTCCTCTTGATCCTGGCTCCCCAGCTTCCTGGTTCCTGGTTTCCCAGCCTCTGCTTCCCCAGTGCTGAACAGTGTGCACAGAGTGAGTAGGCTAGAGCACCCAGTCCACCACCTCCCAGTTCCCCAGGTACCTTGATGTATGCACAATCACTACAATCTATGCATCTGCAGCTATAACCCCATCCTACTCCAATATGGTTCACATTTAAAACAGGACACTCTCTGAAGATGCTACAAGGACAAATTCTTGCTTCCTCCTCAATAAAATAAGACTTTTACTCCAAGATGAGTAGACCACAATGCAAAAAGACCAACAAAAGTCAGAAAAAGGAAAGATCTCTACCAAGGATTCCTAGTCCCTCAATGGAAGCCTCCACTGAAATAACAGAAAAAACAACAGACATTGAATCCCAAAATGAAAACACAAGCTATGTGACCCTGATCAAGAGAATTGCTGAACTGGAAGCAAATGATCAAAAGACCAATAATCGCATAAATGAAACTGAGCAGAATCATCTCTTAGAGCACTCAGCTTTTCTCACTAGGCTTAATTTAATTGAAAAAAAAAATAGAGAAGCCTCAAAAGAGAGACAAATGGATTGAATGTGAGTCAACAAATAGAGGATCTCAACATTCAGATGATTAACCTTAATGAAGGCATGATCAAATGCAAAAATGAATTCCAGGAAACATCAAGAAAATTAGACTTCATACTTCAAAAAAGATAAGGACATGATGCAAAATAACACAACAGAAAACAAAAATCAAATAGAGCTTTTAAAATCCTCTCTAGATGGGCTGGAGAGCTAGCTTAGCAGTTAAGGAGTTTGCCTGTGAAGCCTAAGGACCCATGTTGGACTCTCCATGTGGCATGGAATTCAGACACACAAGGTGACATTAGTGTGCATAGTTGTACATGCACATAAGGTGGCACACATGTCTGGAGTTCCATTACAGTGACTAGAGGACCTGGCATGCCAATTCTTTCAATCTCTGTCTCTCTCATTCTCTCACATAATTTAATAAAATAAAAAAAAAGGTCATCTGATGTGCTTGCCTCAAAAAAACAAAATAAAAATCTCTAGAACCTCCTCACTAGCAGAGTCACTCATGTGGAAGACAGAACCACTGAGCTGGAAGGAAGGACAGAATAAGTTGGTTGGGAGTCCAAAAACTTTGTTAAGTTCAAAAACTCTTGTGAACAGAATATGAGGTTATTGTGGGGATACCCTAAAACAACCAACCATCTGGATCATGGGGAAGAAGGGGAAGAAATCCAGTCCAAAGGCATAGAGAACATATTCAACAAAATTATTGAGGAAGGGCTGGAGAGATGGCTTAGCGGCTAAGGCGCCTGCCTGCTAAGCCTAAGAATGCTGGTTCCAATGTCCAGCAGTTCCAATCTCCAGGTCCCACGTTTAGCCAGATGCAAAGTGAGGCAAGGGCGCAATGCCTCACTTGCCCACAAGGGGGAGAACGCATCTGGATTTCGTTCACAGCAGCTGAGAGACTGCTGGCGCGTCCATCTCTGTCTCCCTCTCCCTCTCTGTCTATCTCTCTCTGTCTCTCTCTATCCAAAAAATAAATAAATAAAAAAAAAAATTATTGAGGAAAATTTTTCTAATCTCATAAAAGAGAGACCCATCCATATACAAGAAGCTCACAGAACACAAAACAAGACCAAAGAAGAAACTCTTTCAGCACATCATAGTTAGAATTCTGAACAATAAAAATAGAGAGTGCTAAAAGCACCAAGAGAAAACAAAATTCACTACATTCAAAGGCAATCCCATCAGAATGACCTAAGATTTCTCAGTGGAAACCCTGAAAGCCAGAGGGGCCTGAATTGGAACCCTTGAATGTCTGAAAATCTACAGCTTCCAACCCAAAGTACTTTGCCCAGTGAAAGTATCCCTCATAATACATGGTGAAAGGAAACCTTCCTATGAAAAAATTAGCTTGGGCTGGTGAGATAGCTTAGCGGTTAATGTGCTTGCCTGCAAAGCCTAAGGACCAATGTTTGACTCTACAGATCCCACGTGAGCCAGAGGCACAAAAGTGAGGCAAGCACAAGCTCACACATGTCCACTATATGGTGAAAACATCTGGAGTTCAATTTCAGTGGCTGAGGCCCTGTCACACCAATTCTCTCTCTCTGTTGCTCTTTCTAAAATTAAAAAAAAAAAAAAAAAAAAGTTACCTCTATGATTACATGAAAACAAAGCCAAAACAATAGAGAATACTTCAGGGAATACTCCAGACAGAAGAGTCAACAACCAGCCTCAAGAGCCTATAAGAAGAAGATCACAATAGCCAAGAATAGACCAGGCTCACCAAAGTAAAAAGCACCAAAACCCATAGATCACCCCATCATTGCAGGGATTAAATTTAACCTCAGAGATTAAATTTAAGGTTATAATATTAAATATTAATGATCTTAATTCACCCATAAAAAGACACAAGTTAACAGGGGGAATCAGAAAAATGGACCCTTCTATCTACTGTCTTCTAGAAACCCATCTCACCACTAAAGACAGACACCTCCTCAGGGTGAAAGGATGGAAAATGATGTTCTAGGAAAATGGAAATAAAAAAATAAACAGGTGTTTCTATATTAATATCTGATAAAAGTAGACTTGAAACCAAAAATAATCAAAAAGGACAAAAATGCCACTTCTTACTCATCAAAGGAATTATCCAACATGAGGACATCACAATCATAAATCTATATGCACTAAACACAGGTGCACTACAGTTTATAAAACAAAACCTACTTGACAAATAAACAGAAATAAACACCAACGCTATCATTGTTGGGGACTTCAATACTCCACTATCATTAATAAAGAGATCATCTAAGCAGAATATCAACAAGGAAATAATAGAGCTCAACCACACCATAGATCAACTCAACCTAATGGACATCTACAGAACATTACACCCCAATTCTACAGAATAACCCTTTTTTCAGTGGTGTATGGAATCTTCTCCAAAATAGATCATATATTTGGCCACCAAAACATACCTCCATAAATTCAGAAAAGTTGGTGAAATATCCTGCATCACATCATATTGCAATGCTTTAAAGCTAGAAATTAACAACACAAGACTCATGACCAGCTCCTCCAGCTCCTGTATACTGAACAACCCACTTTTTATTTTTTTTTTTTTTGTGTATTTTGTATTTATTTGAGAGTGACAGAGAGAGAAAGAGGAAGATAGATAGACAGATAATTGGTGTGCCAGGGCCTCCAGCCACTGGAAACGAACTCCAGCTGTATGCGCCACCTTGTGCATCTGTCTTATGTGGGACATGGGCAATTGAGCCTTGAACCATGGTCCTTAGGCTTCACAGCAAGCGCTTAATTTCTAAGCCATCTCCCCAGGACCTTTTCTTTCTTTCTTTCTTTCTTTCTTTCTTTCTTTCTTTCTTTCTCTCTCTCTCTTTCTTTCTTTTCTTTAAATTTTGAACAACCCACTTTTAAACAATGAACAGATAGTGGAAGAAATAAAAAAAAAAAAAGAAATTGTAAAATTTCTTGAGTTGAATGACAGTCAGAACAGAACATATCATAACTTATGGGACACAATGAAGGCAGTCCTAGGAGGAAAATTCATAGCACAAAATGCCTTCATAATAAATATGGAGAGATCCCAACTCAATAACCTAACCATCAACCTAAAGGCATTTGAAAAACAAGAACAATCCAATACTAAGAGCTCCAGATGGAAAGAAATTACCAAGACCAGAGCAGAAGAAAAATAATTGGAATTTAAGAAAATAATTTTAAAAAACTGATCAAATGAAGAGCTGGTTCTTTAAAAAATAAGCAATATTGATAAACCATTTGCCAGTTGATCAAATTTAAAAAGAGCAGTCTCAAATTAAAAAATCAGAAGTGAAAACAGAGAGGTCACAACAGACATCAAAGAAATTAGAAAAATCATCACTACCTACTTCCAAAACCTCTACTCCATAAAATTAAATAATGTGGAAGAAATGGATGAATTCCTAGAAACATGTCACCTACCAAGACTAAACTCAGAACAAATTAATCTCCTAATCCAACTTATCATCTTCATCAAGATTGAATAGGTAATCAAAATTTTCTCTGCAAAACCTTGAAAAGTCACTGGACCTCTTAATGGGTGATGGGTTTGAGATTCCATTGTAAAGATATGCAAATGTGTCCATTCAAAGTCTGCTATGTGACCTTTTGGCTGTAGTTTGTTTGCTCTGTGTGCTGTGGTGGCTGGTTGGCTTTTCTCTCTCTGCCTGGCCTTGTGAGAACTTTCTTCTGCCATTATGGAACTTCCCTGGATCTGTAAGCTTCAATAAATAATATCCCTTCCTCCATAACTGTGCCTGGTCTGGAAGTTCATCTCAGCGAACCTGAAGCTGTCAACAGTCAGTCAGATGAACCTGACAACAGTGTGGATAGAAGTTGAGATGAACTTTTGGAACCTTTGTTTTTTTGAGGAATGGGCATGGACTTGGTGCTTGCAACTGAAGATGCCTTCTGGAGTGGTAAGCCAAGTTTTATGGACTATTCTGACGAGAGTTTGAGAATGCTAAGTGCAGATAGTATTGAACTTCGGGCTTGGCTTATGAGGTTTCTAAGGGAAAGAAAGACTACAGAGGACTTTGTTGGAACTGGGCTACTGGCATAAGGGATGGCTACGTTCTGCTGTCCAGGCCCAGAAAGTTTGATCAAGGTTAAATTTGTAATGGACTGATGTGCTTGGCTAAAGATATCGGACTGAGATTTTTAAGATTTTGAGTTGGAAAACCTGAAGCAAGCTAAAAGTAGAGGCACTGAGACTGGTTTAGCTGCTATTGTTGACACATTAGCAATCTTAAGGAAGGTGGAAGGAAGGTGGAAGGAAGGTGGCCCGACTTGATTTACATTAAAACAATGGAGAGGATGCCTGAGGAAAGACTGTTAGAAATGCAAACTCTTTGGAAAGAGTTGACTGGAGAAGGAACCTCAACTCACCTGGTATTAGTTTAAAAATGCATGGAGTAAGGAGCCGCTGCTGAGATGCAGCATGAGGCAGGGCATGAAGACCCTTAGCTGTGGGTTGCACCAGGACTGTGCAAAAAGGACTAATGGGATGAAAGTTTTCCTGGCGACTCTGCCCAGCTGGAGGGGCGAATTGGTAAAACAAACTTGAACTGCAGAAGTTTGATGACTGCTGATGATGGTTGAGTTTGCATTATTCTAGTCTCTCCTTGATATCCAACAGGAAAAAAAATGATAGACCTGATGAATTTAGATGCAAAGATCCCAAACAAAATCTCACAAACAAAATTCAACAATACATCAAAAACATTATCCATCTTGATCAAACAGGATTTATCCTAGGGATGCATGGATGATTTAACATGGAAAATAGTCAAGATAATAAGGGGGAGCTAAATATATTGGGGGGCCAGGGGCGGAATGTGGTACCCCCCAACATATTCAGTATTTTATTAGTTTATAGTTTGCATCTGCAATCACCTTGCTAGAGGCAAGGTCACTGGGAACCCGTATAAATAAACTTATTCTTCTGCAAGATTTATAAGATCATTTCAATAAATTCAGAAAGTCCTTTGACAAAAGAGACAACATCATTTTATAAAGTTAGCATCACCTTAATCAAAATGCTGGAAAAGAAAATGAGAATAGGCATGGATGGTTTGTAATCTCAAACAAAATTCAACAATAAAAAACATTATCCATAAAATATCTATGCATGGATGATTTAACTCAAATAATATAATAAATAAACTTAAAAGACTTTCAGGAGTTCAAAATCAACATTGAGATTGCTGGAACAGGACATGGATGGTTTGCCCTAGAGCCCAAATATAATGAGGAAAGACTCACCACTTCTCTTCAACATAGTACTACCACTTCTCTTCAACATAGTACTAGAAGTACTAGCCCAAGCAATAAGACAGAAGAATAAAAGAGAAACAAATTGGAAATGAAGAAGTCAAATTAGCCCTATTTGCAGATGACCTATATATAAGTGACCCTAACATCTCTATTTCAAAACTTCTAAAGCCATTAATTCCTTCAGCAAAGTGGCAGAACACAAAATCAACACACAAAATCAGTAGCTTTTATATCTGCAAAGGACAAATATACAGAAAAATAAATCAACAAGGCTATTCCATTTTCAATACCCACCTACCCACACAAAAATATTGAATACCTTAGAATAACACTAATCAAAGATGTTTAAAACCTATATAATGAAAACATAAAAACACCCAAGAAAGAAATTGAGGAGAGCATGAGCAGATGGAAAGACCTCCCATACTCCTCGATAGGTAGAATTAATATTGTGAAAATAGCAGTTCTACTAAAAGCAATATACAGATTTAATGCAATACCAATAAAAATCCCAGTGTCATTCTTCACAGTGATAGAAAAACATGATCACAAAATTCAGAGGAATGGCAGTAGGCCTTGGATATCCAAGCATAGCCTCAGAAAAATTAACATTCCTGGAGGTGTTACTATACCTGATCTAAAGCTATATTGCAAAGCCATAGGAACAAAACAGCATTCAACTGGCATTAAAACAGAAATATAGACCAAAGTAACAGATTTGAATACCCAGACCTTAGGACAAATAGCTCAGCTACTTGATCTTTGACAAATGTTGCAGTCAGGTTCACATTCCTGGCAGAAAGCACCCAACCAAGAGCAGCTTTGGGGGTGGGGGTTATTTTGGCTTACAGACACAAGGGAAGCTCCATGATGGCAGGGGAAAACGATGGCATGAGCAGAGGGTGGACATCACCCCTTGGCCAACATAAGGTGGACAACAGGAGATTGTGCCAAACACTGGTAAGGGGACACTGGCTATAATACCCACCCCCAACAATACACTGCCTCTAGAAGACATTAATTACCAAATCTCCATCAGCTGGGAACCTAGCATTCAGAACACCTAAGTTTATGGAGGACACCTAAATCAAACTACCACAACAAAGGCCAATAATGTATTCTGGAGAAAAAAAAAAAAAAAAAAAAAAAAAAAAAAACAGCATCTTCAATGAATGGTGTTGAACAAATTGGATAGCCACATGTAGAACAATGAAATTAGACCTACTCATCTCATCATACAGAAAAGTCAACTCTGAATGGATAAAAGACTTTAATATAAGACCTGAAACTCTTCAACTACTGGAATAAAAAGTAGGAGGAACTCTCCATGATATAGGAGTGGGGAAGGAATTCCTGAACAATACCTGAGTAGCCCAAGAAATTAAACAATCACTCAACCAATGTGATCTCAAGAAGGTAAAAAGCTTTTCTATAAACAAACACAGCATAAGCAGATCCAGTAATTACCTACAGATGGGAAGAAAATTTATCACCAGCTATAACACTGGAAGAGGTCTAATATCTAGAATTTATAAAGAAATAAAAACACTAAACAATATAAAATCAAATAGTCCACTGAAAACTGGGGTAGAGGACTGAATAGGGAGTTCTCAGAGGAAGAAATACAAATAACTAACCACACTTAAGAAAATGTTTAGCATCCCAAACAATCAGGGAAATGAAAATTAAAACAAAAATTTTATTCTACCTTACTCTGATAAGGATGACAATCATTAAAAAAATCAAATGACAACACATTTTTGTGAGGATGTGGGGAAGAAGAACCCTTACTCACTATTGGTGGGAATGCAAACTTGTACAAGTACTATGGAAATCAATATGGAGATTCCTAAAAAAGATTAATATAGAACAACAGTTATTTTCTTACTGGTCATTTACCTTAAATGCTTCATGCTTTACTACAATGATATTTGCTCAACCATGTTTATAGCTGCTCAGTTCATAACAGCCAAGAACAGGAACCAACCCAGGTGCCCATCAATGGACAGTGAAGCTGTGGTACAAATACACAATGGAATTCTATTCAACAGTAAGAAAAAAAAATGATACAATGAAATTTATAGGAAAATGGATGGTCTTACAACAGATCATACTCAGCAAGGACACACAATCCCAAAAAGACAAACGGTGCATGTTCCCACTCATCTGTGGATCCTAACCTGTATCACCATGAGTTGATGGCATACCTGACAGGCAACTTGAAGCCCAGAAAATAGGGTTAGAAGGGTTGGAAGAAATAAACACAAAACTAAATCCAAAATGAACTGCTACCATTGAAATATTTCTTGTTGAAGGTAGATTGAAAGATATAACCCTCAAAAGGACTATAAGGGTAGTGTTCAAAAAGGAAGGCCCTGGAGAGGGTGGAATGAAGCCTGACCTTAAAAAAAAAAAAAAAATTGGCTTAGAACTGGAACTTCCAGTACCAGGAATAGTAGCTACACACATTGAGCTATTGATCAGAGAGTTGTATAAGGTCCCCTGAACAAGACAGGCTTCTGTCAAAGCACTTGATTATCTGCCTGAGTTAAAAGGTAAGACCCTATTGCTAAAAGGCACCATGTGTTACCAACATAGAACATGGAGAGACGTTACTGGAATCTGGAAGAAGCCAGTACCAAGCAGTTAGCTGGCCCATCTAGTGCCAGAAAGCACTACATGAGCTACTAGGGGAAAGCAGCCAAAAAAAAAAAAAAAAAAAAAAGGTGTGACCATGCAGGGGTCTAAGCTACTAAGAAGCAACCAGCCTGACAAGAACTACACACCAGTGCAATGGTGACACACCATGACTTCGTGGGTAACCAATGGCATTCTGATTGGCTAAGAGATCTGCTCAGTGGAAAGGAACCCATATCTAGAACTGGAAACCAGGTCAGAATCCTATGGAGACAAAGATTATGCTCTCCAGTGTCAAGTTCCCACTAGTCTTTGACTAAAAGAGGGGCTACATCCATCAAACTCTCCCTAAATTAATAATTCCTATCCAATTTAACCTATGCTGATTCCACTTTCCACTGGAGAATCTGTTTGTCTTTTTCAGAAGGTAATGAGACCTAAGGAGATAAACCACCCCTCACATTTTAGCCAAGGCCCAGGTGAAACCACAGAAGAACTGGGGAGATAATCAAGAGTGCTGCTTCCATGGTGAGCCTGACAATCAGTGCCGGGGTGAAAAAACAGATGCTGAGGATACTCAACACATACCAAAGAGAAACCGAGATGCTCTTAAGAGCTCATTACTGAAATAGACTTAGAACACCTACCAAGGCTCAGTGAAGAGGGGGCAGAAAGATTGTAAGAGGCACTGGTTGGTATGCCCAGAGACACTCCATCCCCCCAATAACTGACCGCTGTTCCCACAATGCATAACCCACAACTTCATGGGGAATACCAGCAGCCCCATTAGGATGGCCCCCTATGGAATTGGTGCAGGGAGGAGGGAAAGATGGTACCAACAAATGATGTGTCCATACAAAGTATGATCTTAATTTAAAAAAAAAAAAAGATGACTCACCATGATCAAATTGACTTTGTTGTAGAGATGCAAGGATGTTTCAACATATGCAAATCAACAAATGACACAAGGGCAAAAATCACATAACAATCTCAATAGATGTATTTGACAAAATATAACATTCCTTCATGAAAAGTCACAAAGAAACTGGAAAAAAAAGGTATATATGTCATCAAAATAAAAGGGATATATGACAAACCTGTAGCCAATATTGTACTACATGAGGAAATACTTAAAGCATTTAAAATACAATCAGGAACAAGGCAAGGGGGTCTACTTTCTCCAATCTTATTCAATATAGTACTTGGAATTTTAGCAAAGACATAAAACAAGAGAAGCAAATGAAAGGGATAAATATGGAAAAGAGAAAAGTCAAATTATTTTATACGCAGATGATATGATTCTATATATGTGTCCCTAAAACTCTACCAGAAAACTGTTTGAGCTGGTAAAGCAGCAGGATACAAAATTAACACAGAGAAATCAGCAGACTTCAGATCTACTAAGAACAAACATCCTGCGGATGAAATGA
The DNA here is from genome assembly GCA_036365145.1 of Orientallactaga sibirica. Classification (NCBI taxonomy): domain Eukaryota; kingdom Metazoa; phylum Chordata; class Mammalia; order Rodentia; family Dipodidae; genus Orientallactaga; species Orientallactaga sibirica. Next base: position 53,314,022 of record JAEOAD010000004.1, on the reverse strand, counting down.
GGGGGCAAATCACAATTGCCTCAGAAATACTTTGGAATAAAACTAACTAAGAAACTGAGAAATCACTACAATGAAAACTTTAAAACAAGAGTGAAATTGAAGAAGACACTAGGAAATGGAAAGACATCCAATGCTTGCACACTGGAAGAATCAATATTGTGAAAATAGTTACATTGCCAAAAGCAATCTACAGATTTAATGCAATTCCCATCAAAATTCCAAAACCATGCTTCACTGAAATAAACAAAAAGGATATTAAAATCATTTGGGAGCACACAACATTTTGGAATAGCAAAAGGAATCCTGGGGAAGTATCACCATATCTGATTTCAAGATGTGTTATTGAGACAGAATGGCAAAATAAATAAACAAATAAATAAATAAAATAGTGCTAACACAAAAATACACAAGTAGATCAATGGAACATAATATAAGATCCAGCTATAAAACAATACAGCTCCAGCTTTCTGATTTCTGACCAAAAATGTCAAAAAACATTCCCTGGAGAAAAGACAGCCTCTTTTTTATTGAGAATTTATTGAGAATGAACATATTACAGTTTGGTCACATTCCCATCAGGTTATATTCTTATGTTCCACTCTCTCACCCCTATTCCACTATGGACCCTCCTCAGTGGGGTTATTGGTAATCACTTTGGGGTCATGAATTCACAAGTCCTTCTGGGAATGGGGAGGGAACATTTTCAGGGTACACCATTTGCCTCTGTGGCTCTTAAATTCTTTCTGCACCTCTTCCCCAATGTTCACTGAGCCTTGGCGTCTCCTTGGATATTGATGTCTTAAAAGCCACTAATTTTTTTGAGTCTCAGTAAGACAGACTCTTCAAAAAATTATGTCATGAAAACTTTTTGTTTATATTTAGAAGAATAAAACTAGGTTCTTATCTCTTTCCATATACAAGAATCAATTCCAAATGTATAAAGCACCTTAACATAAGACCTGATACTCTTAGATTATTACAGGAAAATAGGGGATCATTGCAAAGTTTAGGAAAGGTATGGAGTTTCTTAACAGGACTATAGTCACACAGGATGATGGTAATCAACAATCTATATGGGCCCATTGAGCACATTCTAGGTTTAAAAATGCAACTCAGCAAACATTCTCTTGCTTGGTTGAAGTAAGTGTCAAAAGATGGCCTACTGTGAATGAGCTGGAGCTTCCTGATATCCCTTGGTTTAATGTTGATGAAAGGACTAAAAGTTCCAGAGGTGGAGCTGGAGATTGACTCAGCAGTTAAGGCACTTGTCTGCACAGGCTAAGGACCCAGTTTAATTCCCCAATACCCATATAAAACCAGATGTACAGAGGTGCATGCATTTGTTCATTTGTAATGGCTGGAGTCCCTGGAGTACTCATTCTGTCTCAGTCTCCCTTCTCTCTATCTCTCTCTGCTTAAAATATAAATAAGAATATATATATATGTGTGTGTGTGTGTGTGTGTGTGTGTGTGTGTGTGTGTGTGTTCCAGAGAAATTGGAATGCTGGTGTAAATTTGCTGTGTGAAACCCTGTCCTCCAAAATGGAAGGGTTCAGAAGATGTGTGCTTCAGTTAGACTACAAGAAACAGATTTGTGAGGGATGTAACAGCATACTTTAAGAGCTCAGCCTTTGATCTTCTATGTAATGCATGGGTCAGTAGGAACCATGATTGCAGAATCAGATGATTTAAATGCAATGGGTGTAACTAGATCCTGAACTGTCGAAGGCAAGGTGAGCATATTTACTATAATGGACAGCATAGGCAAACAATGTTCATAATGGTATGACCTGTGAATACCATTGGTTACTCATGGTGTTCCTATAAGTGAATTAGATAGCAAAGCAACTAAGTTCTTGCTTCATCAATATAACCAGAGATGTTCCAGACCAAAGGAATTAAAAAGTTAACTGGGTGTGGTAGTGCTGCCTTTAATCCTACCAATTGGGAGGCAGAAGTAGGAGGGATTGCTATGAGTTCAAGGCCACCCTGAGCCTTCATAGTAAATTCTAAGTCAGTCTGAGCTAGAGTGAGACCCTACCTAAAAAAAAAAAAAAAAAAAAAAAAAAGTTACTTTGAATCATAGCAGCAAAGAATCATGGATCCTTAACCAATTTCCAGACTTGAGCTAGTTTACAAATCAAAAGCTCCTAAAATGAAGGGGTGCTAGGTTTTCTTGAGGAAGGACCCTCAAATTCCAAAAGGTTTTAATTATAATTTTTCTCCCTTTTGAGAGTGTAACTGTATATTGCAGGGAAGGAAATACTCAGACTTTTTAGGGCCTACTAGACACTTGCTAGAAATTGATATTGATGCTGGGAGACCTCAAAGTGAAGCTCAAAGGTGCTTATGGAGGTCAGGTGATCAATGGAGTTTTAAACAAAGTTTAAGTCATGATGGGTCCAGTGGGTACCCGCAAAGCATCCTGCAGTTATTTCCCCCATATCAGAGGGAATAATTGGGGCTAAAATACTTAGAAGTTGGAAGAATCCACACATTGGTTTCAGGAGCTGTAAAGTGAAGGCTACTATGGATACTGAAAGCAGCAAGAGAGAAGCACCTAGTCACCCATAAAGGAAAGGCTACCAATGCAGTTGAAAATGGAAGCACTGTTTACTTTTCCAAAGAGCATTGTATGAAGTAATCAATGCATGTACTGTGTCTGATGCTTAGAAATCACTAAAAGCAAAGGACTATATATTTTTTAAACTATTTATGGCTGATCTTAGGCATAGCCCTTGAGATGCAGAGGTTATTTCTACTATCCCTAGAATAGTCTGGGGAATTATCCCTTTGTCCATGACTTACTGCCATCAATTTCAAAAAGATGACTTGGAACCCAATTGTAATTTGAGAGTAGAACTCTAAGCCCTAACTCTCATCTGGGGAATCATTACCTCCATTACTGATAATGGAAATGCAACATAGTTTAATTCCTTAGAGAAAAACACAAGTTTCATTCTATACAGTCCTTTAACCCAACAAAGTGCAGTGCTGTTAAAGACAGTTCAAATACAACTCATATTATTAAAGACAACTTCCAACCTTATGCAAAGAACACCCGTGCAGAAGTCAATGATTACATCATGGCTCCTACCAGCTTTGCAATGGGAGCAAATAGCTTTTTTAGGGAGGGCACCAATGACAGACCAAATAAGCAATTGTAACTATGGCTATCTTAGTGAACCACTGAGTTTACAGGAGCGCAGGTGACCCAAAGGCAGCTGCATCACCAAAACACCTCAACATGAATGAGAAGTCATGAAAACAGCATCCCTGCAGCTCCTATCAGGCACTTCAGCCAATAGTGTCTTCTTCCAGACAATTGTGACTGCTTCTATAACCTTGAGGAGGGAAGGGCCTTGCCTATCTTGTAAGTTCCTGGAGCTTGCTGAGCCTTGTAAATTGTGTTTACTTCCTGAACCCTGTCTGTTTCATTTACTTCCTGAATCTTCTGAGAAGAAATGTTTTAGTTTGGAACAAATTGCTAAACCACATCTGGACAGCAACCAAATTAGTTTTTACTTTGTATTCTCACACAAGAATAAGGAAATTGATTTCTCCCCTGTCATTTTGCCACTAAACCTTCATTCTCTTTGCTGAGGCAACTATGTGACATTTTTGTTTTGAGCTACCACGTACCAGAGATCCAATCAATGTCTAGAACATGCCTCATCCTTGTTTAACATTTTAATGGGAATGAACCAACACCCTGAATCAGCATCTATAAAGGAGGAGCTTCCTGGGGTCTCCAGAGTTTCTTGGGGCTGTGTACCTAGGAGGACAGAATTCTTGAGAGAGTATTTTTTTTTCAGATGTGTGTTTCATCAATTGATGAATGTTGGAACATAATTCCTCAGCTCCCTTTGGTGGAGTGATCAAAGTTCCCAACAGGATTAGGATGTAATAACCAATAGTGCTCACTTGTTTGAATGGTTATCTCCCTCATATCTCACTTCACAACTCCCTCATTGATGGTTCCTTCAATTCTCTCCCAAATAAAAACTGTTTTCAGCTGAACCTCTGTCCACCGTTGAGGGAACTACCATGATACCAAACTTTCTCCACACTTGAAATGTGTGGTTTGGTTGAAGATGACAGCACTTGTAGGTTAAAGGATGGAACATGTGGCTCCCCTAAACCTGTTCATGCACTCCTTCATTTTTACCCTATCTAGAGCCAATGGTTAGGTTAGGGATGAAAACAGGAACCCACTAAATTCAATGATTACCATCATTAGTCTTTAATGAAGTGAATAAATATTTTGAGCCCTAGGTCATTGGATAATATTGGAGTGAGAAAATTATGTGCAACACATTTTTTTCAGTAACACAACTGTTGTACAGGGACATAATTATTAAATAATTATTCAAAAATATGTCATTATACTTATAGTAAGTAAAATTTAAAAGAATATAGTATATCAATATTTTAAATGAAAATGTTTCAGCCTTTCTACTGGATTATTTAAAAAAACTCAGAAATTTTATGTATGGTAATTCACTTGGTTATTAAATTATTATTATAACAATGAAAATATTATTGAGTAGCAAACAAACTTTTCAGCATACTTCTCATTCCTGACTTAGACATATTGTTCACAAAATGTACTAATCACAATATAATGCTAAATATGATTTTCAGTTACATGAATATCCATATACTAGAATTTTTCTTGCCAAAATACTATGTCTTAATTATATCTATCATTAAATATAGAAATTTATGACAAATTATTTATTGAATGCTATTTTAGTAAAGAGTAAAATTTGATAAGAAAAGGGAATAATTTTGAAAACTGAAAGGAAAAAGTAACCATGTCTGCTTGGAATCCCTGATTTTATAAAATCAGAGGATAAACAACTTTTTCAACTAACAACTCTATGTTTAGGCCCTCAGAGGTTCAGAGAACAATGCCAAAGATGGGCAGAAAGAATGTAAAAGAGAGAAGTAATATATTCCAGACAAGAAATAACCATTGCAGTCATGACCACGTAATGGTTGCCATTATTTCCACAAGATCTTCACAGTATTGAGCTTATTAGCATTTTGACAAGGATGATAGAGAGGTAGATAACAGACATCACAATAGAAGGGGGCTCATTGGAAAGAATGGGTTCAGTGGGATGGGGCCAGTGGGGGACAAAAGAAGGTAATGATGGAGTATAATCAAATTACAGTATGTTGATGTTTGAAAACTCTCAATAAAATGTTTCAAAAATTTAAGAAATTCAGGAACCATGTAAATTTTTAAATGTACCAGATGCTTTTGGTACAGCCAATGTGAAATGTGATAGGAAGAAATGGTGGGATTATTTCTTTGCAATAAATAACAAAAAAAATAATCAATTCATGATGGTTGTAGATTAGGCTTATACTTCCTCCTGTGTGTCTTTCTTGTCCTAAGGTCCAGAGGTCAAGGAATAGTTGCTTTCCTGATTTCCTAGAACAACAATATGAAAGGATTGTTCTATGATAAGTCATCATGTTCGTGAATGAAAGTTTGGGACAAATAATCTCTTGTAGTGAAATCCATTAGTTGTCATCTATATACAGCCACATTTTGAAATAAGAGATTTCTGAACCTATCCACTTATGTTTCTACAAACTCAATAAAATGCCAAAATTCTTACAAAGGCATATTGCTTTTGCTGATCCATATCTGCTTTTCTTTATTTCCATTCCTAGTATTCAATCTAGTGACAAACAAATTGTCATGAGTTTCTGATCATGAGCAGCATTTTATGAAGATCTCTCTGTGTTAGACTTTTCAACATTAATAATAGTATGAAAATGAATAGAAAGGTTTTTAAAAAGCAGAACTTGTTATATATAAAGAACGAATTCAATGCATACATGTGGAAAGTGCAGCAAGGATTTCAACTCTCCTGGGATGGCACCTCATGCTGCTAAAAACCTGAACTGGCATCTAATTTTCTACAGAAAAGTGAAGGAAAGCTCAAAGTGGGAGCTATGGAAATTTGAAATTGAGAGATTTCTTTTTCTTTTCTTTTTCCTTCCTTCCTTCCTTCCTTCCTTCCTTCCTTCCTTCCTTCCTTCCTTCCTTCCTTCCTTCCTTCCTTCCTTCCTCCCTCCCTCCCTCCCTCCCTCCCTCCCTCCCTCCCTCCCTTCCTTTCTTTCTTCCTTTGTTTTGAGGTAGGGTTTCCTCTAGCCCAGGCTGACCTGGAATTCACTCTGTGGTTTCAGTATGGACTCGAACTCATGGTGACCCTTCTACCTCTGCCTTCCAAGTGCTGAGATTAAAGGCATGTGCCACCATGCCCAGCCTGAAAATGAGGGATATCTAATGCTCACAAAATGCTTTTTCTGTCATAAAAGGAGAAAGCAGTCTGACTGAGGCACCTAAGGAATGGATAGAAGAGTAGGGATGGAGAGATGGCTCAGCAGTTAAGAGTATTTGTTTGCAAAGCCTGCCTACCCTGGTCTGATTCCCCAATGCCCACAAAAAGCCAGATGCACAGAATGATGCATGCATTTGGAGTTCAGTTTCTTTCTCTCTCTTTTTCTGCTTGCAAGTAAATAATAAATACAATATATATATTTTTAAACGAATACAAGAGTAGATCAGAGCTTGGCAGAAGATGATCTCAAGCTAGGGGAAGTCACTAGCAAATAAGAAAAGCTCAGCTAACCCTGGACATAACTCTAGAGAAACAACATGGGACTCTAAAGTTGAACCATTCATTATTCCCCTTCAGTCCTGCTACGATCCTGTGGAGCACTTCAGAATTATACCAAGTACTCTGGACAGAACAGGCAATGTGATGCTACATCGGGAGTAAAACCACAGAGGCATACACACAAAGAAAGTGGAGACAGAAGGAGGGTTATAAAGAAGTCTGGAATGGCCATAGCAGGGGGGAGCTATATGGATGGAAGTTTGTGACAAAATAGTGCAGCGTCCTGTTGAATAGGACTAAGGTAAACTCAGGGGTAGGATCTCTCACAACCTGCAAGAGACAACGACTGAGAACATAATACTTGTTTTTATTGGCCATAATATGTATCTAAAGTTTATTGCTGATTTGAGTTTACATAATTTTCAATTTTTAGTTATATATATATACATAATTTAAAAATTCAGTAGCCTTTAAAACTAATTTTTTTCTCATACTAGGTAAAGTTTTATATTTTAAGTGCTCATTGAATATGTTGAAATCTATTGGAAAAAGCTCTTTTCTCGAAATCTAATATACAATATATTTTTTGCCACATTTAATACTCTAACCCATATTTCACTCCTACTGTCTCTCCTCTTATACCACTCTGCATCCCCCTGTTCCCATCACTACTTAGATATACTATAGCTTTTCCTAACTCGGACTATAGAACTCCTGTTTCTATATCTTATAGGTGACACAAGTCAAAATCACAAAAGCTTATCTTGTACCTAACACTAAGACATATGTGAAACCATCAGTTGTTACTGCAGTCTGTTCCCCACCACCCCCCAAAACATAAATACGAGCAAAGACAACTCACCAGGAAGACTCCTATAAAATAAAACAAACAAACACAAATAGTGGGAAAAGGAGGAAGGCTACAAACTGGAAGACATATATACACCAACAGATGTGCAAACCAAAATGAAACACACACACACAGACACAAACACACACACACACACACACACACTAGACAAAAAAACAGCTCCACAAGCTGACAGCTTCTTGATAATGGAAAACAAAGATGATGAGATAGCTGAAATGTCATAAAAAGATCTCAGAGTCTTATTCTTAAAAGGCTCAAAGACCAGGTAGAGGATCCAATTAAACAGATAAGGAATTTAATCCAAAACATGGGGAAAATCCTCACAAAATCAATTCAAGCACAGATAGGAAAGTTACCAAATTGGATGAATCATTACTTTGGAGGGAAAAAAAATGAAAATGGAGGAAAACATTGGTAAGAAAAATAGAAATGAAAAAGAATCAAACAGAAATTCTGGACATGAATGAATCAGTCAATCAAATGGAAACCCAGCAGAAAGCATCACCAAGACAGACCAAACAGAAGAATGAATAGCAGGGATGGGGGACAATATGTGAAGACAGTAATACATACAGACTCATAAGAAAAAATCAATGATTACAACCAAAACTTCCAAGAAGTCCAGGATACACTCAGGAGACTAAACTTAATAATTCATGGGGTAGAAGAAGAAACTGCAATAAAATCTAATGGCTTAGACAAGCTAGTCAGTTGAATTATACTTGAGAATTTCCCAAATCTAGAGATATTACATAGAAATCTAAACACAAGAAGCATTTAGCACTCCAAATAGATATGTTTAGAAAAGAATCTCCCCACGACACATCACAGTCAAGATGTCAAAACTACAAAGCACAGAAACAAAAGCTGCAAAGGAAAAATGCCCACTAACACGCAGAAAAAGAAGTATCAAACCAGGCATGGTGGCACACGCATTTAATCCCAGCACTTGGGAGGCAGAGGTAGGAGGATTGCTGTGAGTTTGAGGCCACCCTGAGCTTACGTAGTTAGTTTCAGGTTAGCCTGGGCCAGAGTGAGACCATACTTTGAAAAACCAAAAAAAAAAAAAAAAAAAAAAAAAAAAAAAGCATCAGAATGACATGAGACTTTTTCTCACCAGGAAAGCATGGACTTACATATTTCAAACCCTTCAAAGTAAATAATTGTCAACCAAGATTATAACACTCAACAAAATTGCCTATTAAAATTATTTAAGGAATAAGATTATCTCAAGAAAAACACAAATAAAATCAACTCATTCAACAAGCCAGCACTGGAGAAAATTCTTAAAGGAATACTATATAAAGAGGAAGAAGAAAGACATTTTCACATGAAAGAATGAAGGCAAAAATACATTCTGTGAAAGCATCCGCTGCACAGAGGAGAACAACTAAAAAGAAATAATCATGTCTAACATAGAAAACTAGTGAACATCTAACACTACCAGGACAGGACAAAAGGAGTACCAACCAACCAGAACAACAAACAACAACTTCATAAAAAATAGCAAATCCTTGCCTAATTATAACCTGGAATATAAATGGGCTTAATTTACCAGTTAAAAGATACTGTCTTGGGGCTTGAGGAATGGCTCAGCAGTTAAGGTACTTGCATGCAAATGACACAGGTTCAATTCCCCAGTACCCAATTAAGGTCACATGCACACAGTGGGGCATGCATCTGGAATTTGTTTGCAGCAGGTGGAGGCCCTGGCACACCCGTTATGTCTGTCTGTCTCTCTTAAATCTCTCTGTCTGTAAAATATATAAATAAAATATATATTAAAAATACTGTCTTGCAGACTAAATTAAAATAAAAACATGATCTAATTACCTGTTCTCTTCAACATATAGCTATGAAAGTCATTCATAAACTGCAAGTCAAAGGTTAGAAAACTACCAAGCAAATGGAAACCCAGAACAAACTGTCATTGCAAATCCCATATTGAAAAAATGCACTTCAAACCAAAAGCCAACAGAAGAGATATAGAGTCCATTGTATATTGATAAAAGGAACAATTGACCATGATGTCATAACTATTATAATTATTTTCACACCAAATATCAATGCCACCAATTTCATAAAGAGAGAGAATGAGTGTGTGAGACCACTATGGCCTACATAGCATGACCCTATGGCTAAACAAACTAGCAAGCATGCCAAAAGTAACTCATAATATGGCAAGCAAATTTTCTTAAAAAAATAGCAAGTCAAGAAAATTTTATAATGTCACTGTAGAAAATAAGGAAAGAATGGATTCACATTATAAAGATTCATAAGGGTTTGAATCGTTTTAATGATTAATGAATAAATGTGCACAACAAAAGAAGACCAACATAACCTACTTATCAATGAATATTTGAAAGAATACAGTACATCCTTCTTAAATGACACAATTAGTATTTTTTCATATTATAATTGTGGTCTATAAAGATTGGTGCAAGCTAGAACAACTGATTGAAAAACATCACTGAGTTCTGGTAGAGGCAGATATGGCAAATGAAACAAGATTTTCTTTCCCCAAGCTTCAAACCATGTTGCCCCCTTCCCTCTTCTCAAGTTAGGCTAATCTCTATTGTATGTTAATGTTGATTCCTTTTGGGCATTGTATGAGTTACTTTCTTGTTGCTAAGACAACAAACCTGACCAAAAGCAGCTCAAGGAAAGCCAGGGGTTTATTTTTGGGCTACAGTTTTGAGGAGAGTCCCACATGGCAGGGTGAAAGTTTGGCAGGAGCAGATAACCAATGTCACATTGTCACATCAGGAGGGAGTAAGTTGAGTGATGAATGCTGCTGCATATCTTACTTTATCATTTATTTTATTTATTTATTTATTTATTTATTTATTTATTTATTTATTTAGAGAGAGAGAGAGAGAGAGTGGGCATGCCAGGGCCGCCAGCCACTGCAAAGGAGCTCCAGATGCATGTGCCCCCTTGTGCATCTGGCTTATGTGAGTCCTGGGAAATTGAACCTGGGTCTTTTGGCTTTGCAGGCAAGTGCCGTAACTGCTAAGCCATCTCTTCAACCCAGTTTCTCATACTTATCCATTCTGAGAACCTAACCCATCAATAATGGTGCCCACAGTAAGAGCAAACCTTAACTATCTTAATTTAATCTAAACAATTCTTCAAGATATTCTCAGAGATTTATTTTCATTGTGATTCTAAATCCTGTCAAGTTGATAACCAGAGACTAAACATCACAGTATATATATACACCTGGGAGTGGTACTAGGAATAGTAGATCATATGGTACCTCTCTAATTTTGATATTTTTTGAAGAACATTTGTATCCACTTTCAAAGTGCCTGTCCTAATTGACATGGTCACCAGCAGTGTAGAATGCTGTCTGCCCACACTTGTATCCTAGCCAGCATTTTGCTTAGTTTCTTGATGATAGCCATGTTCATTAGGAAGCTCAATATAGTTTTGATTTGCAGTTCCCTATTGACAAAAGATAATGAATTTTTGTTATATTTATTGTATATTTGTACAGCTTTTTTTTGAGAACTATCTATTTGGTCCATTTCCCCTTTAATTGATTGGATTATGTGCTATTTTAGTGTTTAATGCAAGATTCCTTTCCTGACATGTTTTGGATATAAATTCCCTCTCACACGAATAGCTGCCAAACATGTTTTTCATTCCGATTATCATTTTAATGTAATTGTCTCTTATTTTTCAATTTTTGCTGTTATTTCCTGAGCTACTGAAGTTCTATTCAGAAAATCATTATCTAGAACTATATCTTGAAGTATTTTCTCAATGTAGTTTCAAAATTTCAGGTCTTACATTAAGGTATTTGATTCATCTTTAATTTATTCTTCTACAGAGTAAGAGATAGTGATCTAGATGCCACTTTATGTTCCATTTTCTCAGTACTGGGAGTTAAAAGGTATGTCTCTTTAATGTAAGTTTTGACATATTTGTTGAGACTGAAATGGATGTAGCTGTTTGGATTTATCTCTGGTACCTTTATTCTATTCCATTCTATGGCTGTTTTTGTGCCAATGCTCGTCTGTTCTTGCTACAATAGTATTGTATGTAGTGTAATGTGAAATTAGGAATCTATGTATGATGGTCAGTCTTCATTATCTACTTGATTTGATCTAGAAGCACCAAAGGGACAGCATTTGGATGTTTGTGAAATAGTCTTTAGATTAAGTTAATTGAGGTAGGAATACTCATTCTGTGTGTAGCACTGTTGCAGTTACTTTTGTTTTGCTTGACAAACACCCAGTCAGAAACAGCTTATAGGAGAAAGGGTTTATTTCAGTCTTACGTATTCCATGGGAAGCACTATCAATGGCAGGAGAACCTGGCTTACTACCAGAAATTCATTCATCCACAGCAGAGAGAAGAAAACCATCTTCAGCAAGCACCAACAGCCAGCAAACATAAACAGCCAGAGTTCAAAATGCATTGAACATAGCATAGTTCTGGACTACAAGATCTGCCCCAGTGACATTTCCTCCATCAGGCTGCTGGACACTCAAATTGCAAGGTTAATTAAAAATTCCTCAGGCTAAGGGTGGTGGGGGCATCATACATTCATATTTAAACTACCACAAGCACCATCAAATGGGCTGGGGTTCTAGGCTCAATAGCAAAAGGAGAAAGTTATCTGAAAATTAGCATTGCTAATTTTTACTGCTTCCATATTTTAGATTCAAGATGACAAGTTATTTCATACTCCTGCTGCCATGTCTTACTCTCTATGATGGACTATACCCCCTCAATCTGTAAGTTGAAATAAGCCTTTCTTTCCTTAAATTACTTTTGTCAGGTTATTTTGATACAGCAATGAAAAAATTAACTAACATATCTTGATAAATCCAGAATCATTCCTTTTTTTCTCATTATTGTTTTGGTTAGATGGAGTCTTTCATGCTATCTTATGACTTTATGATAGTTTCCATAAGAAATGCCATTGGAAGAAGTGGATTTCTACATGACTTATTCATGGCATCTTTAGCTTTGTGTACTCTTCCCCTTCTATTTTCTTTTCCCCTGTCTAAACTTTCTAGCCTTTGTTTTCTGGCCCTCCACTGGCCTGTCTTCTTTGCCCTCCCCTAATCCCTTCCAGCTTCTTCTTCCTCTAAGCCTCAGTCTAGATTCCCAGCTTCTACTATTGATTCATACAACACCTTACCAACAAATCTAAATATTCAAAGCTAAGATTTGCATATGAGAGAAAAAATGGAGAATTTGCCTTTCTGAGCTTGAGCTACCTCATTTAGTATAATTGTTTTTTTTTTAAAGATTCACCCATTTCCTGTGATTTTCATAATTTTGTTTTTATTTAAAGCTGAATAAAACTCCATTTTATATATGCACCACAACTTCACTATTCATTTATTCATTCATCAGTTGATGCTCATCTAGGCTGATTCTATTTCCTAGCTATTTAACTAGAGTGGCAACAAACATGCTTGAGAAAGTATTTCTTTAGAGAAGTGTAAAGTCTTTAGGGAATATGCCCACAGTGGGATTCTTCAGAATTATAGTTTTCATGGTAGAAACCTTTTATCTAATTGATTATTTTTATTCCTAGGTAATTTTTGAGCTATTATGAATGGGATTATTTTCAAGATTTTCCTCTTAGTAAGTTCCTTTTTAGTATATACATAAAGTACCAAATTTTTATGCTGATTATTATCTCCTGCTACCTTGATTAAAGTATTTTAATTTAAAGATTTAAAGATTGAGGCATTTTCTGGTAAAATATTTAGGATCTTTTAATCACAGGAACATATGTTCTGAAATAAGAATTTCCTTTCCTATTTCTATCACCTTTATTTCTTTTTTGTCTTACTGCTTTGTCTATATTGAGTAATGTGTTGAGGGAGAGAATATCCCTGCCTCACTCCTGATTTTAGATAAAATGCTTTTAGTATTTTCCAGTCAATCATAATGTTGGCTGTATGTTTGCTATATATAACCTTTGGTATATGGAGCTATGATCTTTGTATGCCTACTTTCTTCAGGGCTTTAATAATGAAGGAGTGTTGGATTTTGCCAAAAGCCTTTTCTTAATCTATTGAGATTATCATGTTATTTCTGTTCTTGATCTTATTTATGTGCTGTCACATTTATTGATTTGCAACTCTTGAACCACCCTTAATCTCTATAATGAGAATAACTTGATCATTGTGTATGATTTACAAAGCACACAAATGAATTGCTTACTCACTTCAAAATCACTGTAAATCAGAAAAACTATCTAGTTCTTCCACTGTGAATGTTCCATGGAGTTGGTAATGTTCCAAACGCTCACTGTTTGGTGACATAACTTGAAAAAAATGCAATATAAAAATGTATTCAGGGTGAAAATTCACTTATATATTTCCTGAATGAAATTTAGAATACCCCAACTTCTCAATAAAATCTCACTTGAAAAAAAGAGGTTGGACCTACTTCATAGCCTTTGATATCTGATGTCCATGTTTCAATTTTCTTTTAAAAATATTTTATTTATTTATTCTAGAGAGAGAAACACACACACACACACACACACACACACACACACACACGGAGGGAAAGAGAGAGAATAGGCATGCCAGGACCTCCAACCACTGCAAATACACCCCAGAAGCATGCACTACCTTGTTCACGTGGCTTACATGGGTACTGGTGAATCGAACCTGGGTCCTTAATCTTTGTAGGCAAGTACCTTAATCACTAAACCATCTCTCCAGCCATCATTTTTTTTTTTTTAATTTTTTTTTAAAAAATATTAATCTATTTGAGAAAGGGAAACAGGGAAAAGCAGAGAACCAGAGAAATAATGGGTGTGCCAGAGCCTGTAGCCACTGCAAAAGAACTCCAGATGCATGTGCCAGCTTGGGCATCTGGCTTACGTGGATTCTGGGGAATCAAACTTGGCTCCTTTGTCTTTACAGGCAAGCACCTTAACTACTAAACCATCTCTTCAGCCCCTCAAGTTTCCATTTTCTAAGTGATTTTATGCCTTAAATTTACAACTAACATATTACCTTCCCTTTCATATACATCTTAAATTATTCTAAAACATATTAATGAGAGATATGTACTATATTTAATTTTTATAAAATATCATCAGCCTCTCCCACTTACAGAACCCTACTAGAAGGCAAGAGTCTAGGACACCCTGTAGGTGTAGGTATTAAGCCCAGCAACATTAACTCAGACATTAACTAAGTAGTCACCCATTATATTATTATTATTATTACTGATTTAATAGTTGAAATAGTTCATCCTCCTATACATATAAATTTACATAAAAATCTCTATGTATTTCTAACAAAAGTACAGCTGCTTTAGATACCAACACTCAGCATTCAAATATAAAATGACAAATAAATAGGAGATTAAAAAAACAAACAAAAAGAACTTGTGAGAAAAAGAAATGAACCTATTATGGACTGGCTTACTGGTCACCAGGGTCATAGGCCTGAGATTTAGCAAAGTCCTACAGTTCTGAGAATGGCGTCCAGATGCTTTCTTAGGTATGGGCGTCATTATTTTTAGCAAGAGAAACCTTTCACCTTTAGACATGTCAAAACACAAAGAATTCAATAAATCAGTGCCAGGTTTGTTTTTATTCCTCAATATCTGAGCAAATATATACTTATGTCACATAAATTTTTGTTTTATTTTTGGAATAAGGATTTAGAAGCTTAAAAATGGACTTTAAAAAGAAAAAAAAATGAGTTTTTAAAAAATTTTTCTGCATCATGAAATTTCTTTTATTTTGAGCAATAAAATTGGACTAGTTAGTTTAAATTTTATTGCTAGTTAGTAGCCTGGAACAAGATCCAGACACAAGTTTTCCACTGAAAACATATGAAGAAACCCAAAATTTAAACATATGAAATATTGTCATGATAAGCTTTGTAATTTTATAGAAGTCCTGATTTTGAATGTAAAAATACCTGAAATTCTTGGGTAATCTCAGGCTCACAAAAGGAAACATTTGGTTGCATATGGTTCACAAGCACCAGGCGCCTGTCTGCTTTTGGTTGTGTGTAATTAGAGTGTACAGATTTGACATCAAATGTTTTACACTGTACTTACCACAAAATGAACTCAGGACAAATGTGCAAAATGTTGGATGCAATTTAGACTATAATGTTCTAGAAGTAGAGAGAGAAGGAATGAACAAGCCAAGTGTAATACCTTGTGTATACAGAACTGATCAACATAGTAACAATGTAGATGCTTAACAATATAGGTGCTACAATCTATAATCACAGGAATGGCAACTATTTTCCTGATTCTATGATCAAAATAAAATGAACATAAAATTTTGCCTTTGATTATGTCCTGTTTCTTATCAAAGTCAGACTAAATTTTCTAACAAGGAATTGATAGATCAATAGAGCTTACAGAACTGGCCAGACCGTTTAGATATATGTTGGGAGAATTTAAAGTATATACTAATGTAGATGAAGGAGTACAACTGAAGACATTCTAAAAAAAAAAAAAAAAAAAAAAAGTAGCTCCAGCCTATGACATCAAATTCTTTGTCACAAAGAAGTGATAAATATGTCTGTTCTTATCCATCACTAGGTTCATGGTTGAGATCATAATAAAAGATAAACAAGAGGAAAAGACACTAATTTATGATATGAAAGTGTGTGACTTGGGAGACCCAAAGACATAGGGTCGCCTTTGTACTGCTTTACTGTTCTTTGAAGTGGATTGTTATGGAGAAATACATCTGGGGACTGAAGGGATATGATCAAGTGGTACTAAACAGATTTTTCTCAGCATCTCCGGGTCTCTATGTTATACATATCTAAATTAAATGGCTGAAATAAAGTTTTATGACCTACTTCAAGTAAGAAGGTCAAGGAGAAAGTGAGAGTGCCATCTTACTTTATTTTCTCCAGTGTCAGGGTGCTGTATCTTGAGGCACCTTGATCTGAGCCTTACCGGTTACATGAGTAAATTTCAGCTTTTGGCATAGATTGTAGATGTCCAAACCTGATATAAAAATTCTGTTAGAGGGAGAGGAGAAAAGGGAGTAGAAAATGAAGGAAGAAAACAAAAATTAGTTTAATAATAATTTCTTAGTTATGACATAGTTTAACATCTCTCCTGATAGCAAATGCTGCATTGGAACCTGTTCTCCAACTCAGGTTTGACTAGCTCAGACAAAGTTATATTTGACTAATGTTTCAAGAACTTAGCTCTGATACAAAAAGGACAATAAAATAGTTGGGGTTTTTAAATTATATTCCACTAAAGCATATGAATTAGAACATATGAGACTAACATGAAGAATGAACATTTATTAACCACACAAGCCAGCACCAAATGATTGAATATATTCTTCATATATCTGCCTACTTCCTGGGAAAATTCCACAGCTCAGGATCCAAACTCCACCTCCCATAATAGTGCTCCATTCCTGCCCTTCTTTACTGGTGCCTGTCTTCAAAATTGGCTGGGACAATCCTCCAGTACTTGCTAACAGCCAGTGATACTGTGAGGTACACTGTGGTCACTTCCTAATTCTGAGCAGCCACACATGAGCATGAATACATCTTCTGTAAAATTTAAATAGTACGTGTTAGCAGATCTGATGATATATACAAACGGAAACAGTTGAAAAGTAAATCAATATGAAATTGCAGATAAGGAGGGGGAAGTATTGTGGAGAAGCAGAGTCATTATGGAAGTCCATAGCTGCAGTAGCTTGGCTAATGCTGAAATAGAAATTTACATACAATGAATTCAACCAGGACCCTATGTTTTCTGAATTCTCTTCTCAAATATTTGTCACTTTTGCAGAATTTCCCTTTGGAATTGAACTTAGCTTATGTTATCAATCTCAACCAGTATGGTTATAGCCCTATTCCAAGGTCCACTACATCTCTGGATAGGTTATAGAACAAGAAAATGTATCAACCTCTGGAAGCTATTGTCCTAGGTGTAAGTGTAACTCAAATCCTATGTATCTATTATTTTTGTTTAACAGTTTATTTATTCATTTGCAGACAGAGATAAGAGAGAGAGAGAGGGGAGAATGAGAATGTGTGTGTATGGGCACACTGCAAACGACTCTAGGTGCTTGCACCACTTTGTGCACCTGGCTTTATATGAGTACTGGGGAATCGAACCTGGCTCCTTAGCTTTGGAGGGAAGTGTCGTAACCACTAAGTGATCTCTCCAGCTCTGTTCATTTTTTTAAAATTAGAGACTAGATCAGAGATAATCTAATTGTTCTATCATCTTTTAAATCTATTGTTATGATCTTAAAACAATAACACCTATGATTTTCATTCTGATTCTAATAAATTCATTCTATGAGTTTTCCATTTTCTGTACTTCCACTCTCTGTTGTTTCAGTTACCTAAAGTTAACCATGATCTCAACATATTAAATGGAAAGTTTCAGAAATAAACAATTTATAAGCTTTTATTGCAAACCATTGTGAGCAGGGTTAGGGAGGTTTGTACCATCCTCTTGGAGTGTGAATCATCTCTTTGTCCACATATCATCATGGTTACACCACCATCCATTAGTGTCAGTCACTCACTAGCCATCTTAGTTCTCATATCCAGGGGCTTGTTGGGTGATCAGTGCTTATGGTCCACTAGCCCTTATCCAGCATTCCCAGATGAAGTCACAATGCCTTCACCATTGACCTGACCGTGTCTTTACATGACAAGTTTGACCATATTATATAAACACAAACATAATGAAGCAAAGAGTCCAATAAGATATCTTGAGAAGAGAGAGAGAAAGAGAGAAATAGGGAACTTTTACTAGTCTATTATTTTATTTTTTTATGAGTTATTATTGATTTCATACTACAATCTGAAGCAACTTATGCCTATACTAAAATGTTGTGTGTCTTACCCCACCCTCGTGTAAATATTAGGGTCTACTATTTCATTTTAAAAAGAAAAACCTGATCCTTTTCAAGGATATAAGGCATTGTATAGTCATTTTGATTTGCATTTATTTAATTAGCTTAATAGTTTGAATATTTAGAGATGCATTTATTAATCATTTGCATTTCCTTTGCACATTCAGATTTCTTTGTTGAATTGCTCAGTGGGCATTTGAGGTTATTTATTGTTTATGTTTTTGTCATTTGTTTGAAAATACATTTTATCAATAGTTTTGCATTTCTTTTTCTTCTTTTTGTGATGTTTTTAAATATTTGCAAGTTTATATTTAGGTTAATAAGTTAAAGCCATCAATTTTCTTTATTCTTCTTAATTATATTTAGAATTTTTCATCTACTTAATACATCATAAAATAAAAACAAGTCTGAAGAATACATTTTACTTAAAAACCTAATGATTTTATACATTTAATGCTATTGTCCATTATTAATTGATTTTGATGTGAGGTGGAAAGTGCAGATCTAACTTCAATTCCAAAGTACTTTTCCAAACAATTAACTATTCTCATAGCATAATTTACTGAATAATCAGCCTACTCCTTTCAGATCTGAAATGTCAGTTCTTGTCATGACTACATTATTACCTACCCATACATATGCATGTATGTATTAGATAGTCTTATAAGACTACTGCTTTGTTTTAAAAACTACTGTGCCATGTGTTCACATCTGGGAAGTAAAATCCTTTCCTGTTAACTAGGCCTATAACCCTAGGTATTAGGGAGGCTTAGACAGGAAGATCATGAGTTCAATGACTTCCTGGGCTAGCAAGTTGAGATCAAGGCCAGCCAAGCTGAGTAACTTAGTGATATCTTGTCTCAAAATAAAATGAAGAAAAAAAGAAAAGGCTAGGTGGTAACTTAGCCTCTGAGAGCTGCCAAGGTCAATATCTAATATCTTAACCAAACTCACACAGATAATAAATAAAAATTCTGAGTTAGTTTACCTCATTTGCGCTGACATTTATAAGCTGAAATCGCTGTCAAATTAAAAAAAAAAAAGTGTTTCATACATTTTCTAAATCAGTTGGGAGATTACACTTGGCAGAAAAATCACCACCCAAAGATACCCATGTCTTGATCCTTGAAACCTTACATGTCTGATGAGATTTTGTACATATGCTAAATGAAATAGCTTGTGATATGATCATTTGGAAGGGTCCAAATGTAATAGTAGTGGACAGAGAAAGACAGAAGAGTCCTTGTAAGCAAAGATGGGAGCAGAGGCTAGACATGAGTAAAAATGATACACTGAAGATAAAAATGAATGGAGGGAATAGTTAATGGGGACAATCCTGAGACCTGAGAAGGTCTGTGGTTCCAAAGCATTCACTGTGTACTGGCAATTTGCTGTCGGTGCCTTGTGTTCTCTTGTATCATGGGTAAGATTTCTGTGTTTAACTCCCTACCATGAGATAGAGGAGATGAAGGAATTTACAATAACTTAAACCTTAGCAGTAAAGTCATGAAACAGAATGTTTAAAATTACAATAGTCCAGTGGGAGAAAGACAAAAATCAGGTTTTCTTTCTTTTTTTAATGTTAAATCTAGATTTAAGCATGTATACACACATACACACACACATATGTGTGTGCGACATGAAAACAAAAGGGGGGCAGATTAGAAGGAGGAAGGAGACTATTGGGAGTGGGATGAAGGGACAATGGAAACAAACTGAGGCATTGATAAATATGAACAAAGTATAATTATATATATATTATCATTATATATATATAATATATATATACATATATCACATATGTACCTTTATACATACACACACACACACAACATGGTGTATGAATCCAATTATTTTGTATGTTATCAAACTTTTTAAAAGAGGCAGAAAATTACAGGAGAATTTAGTTTATGAAAGAAAGTCAGTGAATAGGTATAAACATAGAATAGCACGGGACTTTAAACCCTCTCTTTTTCTTCTAGTGCTGGGCATTGCTAAGCAAGTTCTTTCTCTATGTCTGGACTGTACCTCCAAACAATATGCTGACCATATTTATAAAAAAATAAAGTGATGTTTCATGTTCATGGGGAGTGGAAGACACCAGTTTTCAAACAAACACTGAACTATACCTCTCACATCTTCTCAAAATATTAAATTCCAGGGGGATTTTAAAATACAGATGCTGAAATGATTATTAATGATTATTAAATTTTATGTGGAAAAGCAAAGGAAGTATGAAGATTGCTATGTATTTGAGGCCAGCCTGGGTCTACAGAATGTGTTCCAGCTTGTTCCAGAATGAGACCTTACCTTGTAAAAACAAACAAATAACAACAACAACAAAAACCCTAAAACTATATGATAGGCAAAATCACATTACCATTTCCAGGACTTATTTGGACTTATATACTGAAGTAATCATGACTGTGTGACATTATAGATATAGATTCAGAAAATAATGGATCAGTATAGAGATCCCTGATAGGATACTGTTCATGTGCAAAAAAAATATTAATATATCTGCAAAGCTAATCCAACTTCTCTACATAGCATTATCAACAGACAGTGCTAGATCAATTTTATAAAAAAGAATAAAAGGAATAAGAACACTTTTATTAAACCTATCCACATATAAGTTAACTATTTAAAAATAAAAATAATCAATTTAGATTTAAATAATTTAAAACCTTTTAGAACATTGTATTTCATTTTAATTTTGACCTTTCTAATTTGAAAGAAATATTAGTTGAAATTACAATATCATATATGGATAGATTTTTTTTTTTTTTTTTTTCCTTTGAAATGGTATTCAATTGTTTCCCATCTTTAATTTTGTTATTGGAGAAGCCAAAAGAAAATATTCCCTTGAAGTCAAAAGTGCTTCTGTCCTCAACTACTTATCAACTACTTGTCTTTCATAACTCTGGAAAAATTTGGCTATTATATTTTAAAAATACTTTGGTAACAATTTCTCATTTATGATCTCTTTGTAATATCAATTATCCATGTGAATGAAATTTACCATGTGAAATACAAACTTGCTCTTTTCTACACTTTAATTTTCTTTTTGGTTTATACATTATACCTTGTTTATTCCCTGAGTCATTGACCATTTGATTAATCCTCTTTTTATCTGGGAACAACCTACTTTTAATCTATTGGGTTCCTCATTTCAATTTTCTTTTTTCAGTACCAGATTTTATTTGTTACTTTCTCATAAATTTTCTTGACCAAATGAAAGCTTTCATCTTATCATTTAAAACATATAGCAACTATAGTGCCTTAAAAATCCATTTGTGGGTAACTCTTTCATTTGGATTACCCATGGGCCTGTTTCTACCACTTTTATCTGATTGTGTTTTTATTTTATAAAAATCTAGCTCTTTTTATGGCAAGTGCTAGTAATTCTGAGTAAATGCGGAAATTGTGAATGAAACATTACAGAGATATAAGATAATATTTTCCTTCAGAGAATGAAGTTGAGTAGCATTCATCTTCTTTTAGGAAGTGAGACATCTGGGTGGCCACAACCCAATGAAAGAATGGGCTAATTGAGGGGTTGCTTTTGTCTTTGTAAGCCATGGTCTAACTCATTGATTCCTATTCAGGGTTTCTAACTGAGAGCCTTATTGCTTACTTTTTGGAGTTCTTTGTAAATTCCAGAAATTAGGCCTTGGTCAGTTGTATAGCTGGCAAAAATTTTCTCCCACTCTGTGGATAATCTGCATATTTGTCTGTAGTTCTTAAGACCCCTCTCCACTGGTATGTCTCACATTCATTTTCTTCTTTTGAATATTATTTGCTTGAAACCATTTACATTTTCAAAAGTGCTCTCAGCTTGTTTTCTAAGTTTTTTGATATATAAAACTCGATAATATGCATACTTTTTTTTTTTTTTTTTAATGAGAAAGTTGCCGTGCAAAATGGTTTCCTGTCTTTGAACATCCCTTGTTCTGACAGATCTTAGTTTCTCATGTTAGGTCATGTGAACTCTCATATTCGTCTTCCCAGTTCCGTGCATTGCTTATGACTTTTCAGGCTTCTTTTTATTAGCAGCCATCATTTGGTTTTGTAGAGTCTTAGCCTTGATCTGTCTTTGTCCAAAGGTCATAATGTACTCCAAGAAGGAACAGAGGGATACACAATGTTAGGCTCATCCACCTCCCAATTCCCATAATATTTTGGTCTTCCAAGTCTAAGCTGCTTTCTAAACTCAGAAACCTAAATCTTATACTTTGCACAAATAACATTCTATAATCAACTATTTTAACATAACTGGAATAGAAGTTAGGGACATATTATACTATGACAATGTACCTGATCACAGCACAATCTAGAGACATCAAGAGCTTGGATGTATCTGAGCTGAACTGCTATGAACACCTAAAACAAGATACATTCATTAGGAATCCGCTGCATTATCAGAACTATGATATTGTGGATTAAGTAGCTAATTGAAAATAATGTAGAACACACTTTCTAATGTCTATAATGTTAAAGAAGTTAGAGATTAAGATTAAAACTCTGAAGTGATGCCTATTAATTGGAGAGGGAAACCTGAACTTCAGCCACCATCTTCAGCATGATACAAATTAGTAACATCTATATAAACAGTCTGAAATTATGAGTCACCAAGTGGTATGTACATGACAACATTCCCTGTGAACTAAACTTGCCAAAAAATATGTAAGAGGAAGTTAATCAAACCATTTGAACTATTTTCCTTTTTATAGAAAATTCAACACAAATGTTTCTATTAAATTATTTTGTAAGGTACAAGGCAGAGATAAACTCAGGTCTGTGATTTTACTATGTACACATGGTTCAGCATCTTCCAAGTAATTTTTATAAGGAGTGGGCATTTCTTGCCCCACCTCACCCCCTTAAAAAGACAAGCCTAAAAGACAGGATAATCATATGCTGATTGTAGAAGCCTGCCACTGTCTGCATTCATTGGTTCAATAACGTCAGCTATAGAATTGCTACCTGGGACAATTGTGTATATTTGATATAGATTTAGTTTCTCACTACAGCATCATTTTTAATTTTCATAGAAATGAATGATGTTGAAAGCATGTAAGGGAATATCTTTTTACCCAAGAAAGATGAATTGATGTAGTTAGACATGGCATATCATTATTTCTACCATTGTATTTTGAAATGTATTAGCAAAAACTAAACGACAAAGAAAACTGCTGAACTCAGTAATGAATATGAGAAGTAGTTACTGAAGCATTTTTCATTTTTTATGTATTTAAATGTTCTAAAGAAAAGTGAAAAACAATGTTGAAGACTGATTCATTGAAGAGAGCCATGAATTGAGCTGAACTCATTAGTGAAGACTTCATTGAGAGTTGGGAGTTGAACTTCCAAAATTAAACTGGAGGAATGAAATAGGGAGACCATACTTGAAGGGGAAAACATAAATAAAAATGAGCAACTAAGGGCTGGAGAGATGACTTAGTGGTTAAGGTGCCTGCCTCCTAAGCCTAAGAACGCTACGTTTAGCCAGATGCAAAGTGATGCAAGGGCGCAATGCCGCACTTGACCACAAGGGGGGGCATGCATCTGGAGTTTGTTCGCAGCAGCTGAGAGACTGCTGGGGTTCCCATTCTCTGTCTTCCTCTCTTTCTCTGTCTCTCTCTGTCTCCAAAAAAAGAAAAGAAAAATTAGTAACTAAGATGAAAATGCTATAGAACTTTCAATTTGCCTAATTTTACAGTTATTTTCAGGAACTCTTGCTTGAGAGTGTTCAAGTCTAAATCTTTATGTTTGATTATGTTACTCCAGTATTAAATTCTAAGCAAGTGGCCCTATCTTCGAAGGAGAATTTTGTAGGTCTTTATTCAAGCATCTACTTTTAATAGAATGAGTCATTGCCTTTGTGGTCAGTTCTTTTCTTGAAGTTTCATTTGAAGGGCCATTGTACTTTCTCCATTTGGAAGTATGTTTCTTATTCACAGAACAACATGATAGAAATACAATGCCTATATGATCCTCATTGTTTTGTTATGCCCTATAAGTATTTAAGAATTAAAATGCTACTGATCTATTAATATGAACAAGGCTTCTGGTTTTTACTTACAGCATAAAGATATGGTACCTTACTAAAATAAGTTAGGATTCTTAGTAAAACTTCTTTATGTTGCTCAATCATATTACCTATGGCCCTTCCTGCTTTTCTCCCCAAACTCTTTTGTATCCCAGTTATAAATAATCACTATGATAGCCTGGCATTCAGTTTCTTAACTTCTGAATAATAGCAGCACCTAGCACTTACACTGTATTTGGTTTTCCATTTTCAAAGTGCTTTGCAATCAGTGACTAGCTGAGCTCCCTTACCCATGAAATTTATTTCCTGATGACACAAGGAACAGGTTCTTGGCATCTGGCTATGCCTACTACTGCTACCACAGAGCAAGGAGAAAATCACTGTGGTGAATTGAGGAAGAGGTTAGGGGGTCAGGGTATTTGTGTCCTATTTTTGACTCTACACTTGATTTCTGCACATCTAGGTTTAAGGAAGGAAATTGTTCATTGTAAATTTCACCACCTGTAGGAAAAGGAGGATGGAATCCACACTGAAAAGATAAAAAGCTCATCTCTGCCATAAATATGATGCCCTGAATTTGTTATAGGACTTTGATACCTAAGAACATTGCTCCCAGAGGATTTATGTAGGATCCCCATTGTGGGGAAGGATTTCCTATTAAAACACTATTTATATTCTGAAATTACATAATGAATGAAAAAACCCTTAGTATAGTTTCTTCTTATAGACTTCCCCTCCTTGGGAGTCAAACTGTGTGTATATGATAAACAGAAAAAGGTATATAGTGAGATAGAGAGAAAGACAGACATGCAGACACTGAAACAAGGCTTGTTTATGGTGCTTAGTAGCCTGAAGCAATATATATATTTTGGCTGAAGAGATGGCTTAGTAGTTAAGGCACTTGTTTGCAAATAATAGCAACCAGGGTTCAGTTCCCTAGTACCCACATAATGCCAGATGCGTAAAGTGGCATATGTGTCTGGAGTTCGCCTACAGTTGCTGGAGGTCCTGGCATGTCCATTGTTCCTGTATGTGTCTCTTCTCTCTATTGCTTTCTGCTTACAAATAACAATAAATAAATAAAATATAGAATTCCTCCATTCTTCTTTAAAAAAGAAATATATACTCTTTCTACATGTCACAATTATTATGACAGCATTTAAAGATGACAGATAATAATTAACAAGGATTTCTAATGAAACAAATTACAACGTTTTTGTTGATCAAATAATGGTCTCCACTCATCTCATATTTCATATTATTTTTTTCTGCTTTCATTGAAAGTGACAGAAATGATAACAGATGCTTATTAACATAAAAGAAATTTAGACAATGCAGAAGAACAATAGATAGTGGTTGTAATAATGACAGTAATTCAGAAAAAGGAAAATCCATTTATATAGATATCTGTTTTGATACACAGATTGGCATCTACTTCCTCTGTGGTGGCATGTGGTAGGGTTTGAACATTTGTCTCAATGGTATGCTTGTCCTCTGCCTTTTCTCTAGAAATCTCATGGAAATATCTAGTTTAGACATGCTTTATTGCAGGTTCATGAGGACTCATATTAAGGTTGATCCTGTTTACTTGATTTCTCTTAACAATAAAAGAAATGCTCTTTCAAAAGTAAGTGAAAAAAGGTAGATTTTTCATTTGAATAATTCTAAAGAGAAAATGTGACATGAGATATAGAATAAAGAAAAATAATCATTCTGAGATTTCGTGTTGGTCACAAAACAATATTCTATCAACCTATAGAAGTTGACCTCTGTTCCAAACCCATCCCCTTTTGGAAGGAAAAAGCCATTTATATTAGAGGAAAGGGCATTGAATTCATGCTTAAGTACTGTCTGGGAAAATTATTTAAGGGACTTTCTGCACCAGTTAGTGAAATTATTAGTTTTCCAAAGAACTAGCACTAATGTATCTACCTTGGTATATTTGTTTCTGTTCTGAGTAGTAGATGAGTTTGAATATATAATCTAAAATACTACAAAGTGGGCCAAATGTTTTCATCTGTCCAAATATTAAACCACTTGTAATGGTTTATATGTATATATGTGGACACATGTATATATAGCTGAATATGTTAAGTTTACTTTTAAAGTAGCACAAGTATTGAAGTGATATTTATCCAGCTGAGAGAAAGACAAGCTCAGTAATATCCCATCTTCACTTTTATGTTTTTATGGCTATTTATGGCATCATGATTTTACTCAAACTCATTATATTTAAATGAATCATTGCTATTTTTATCTTCTTAATTTTTCAAATTAGATATAATTAGAAAATCTGAATCATTTATTTATTTAAAATCACACATGGGAGCCAGGCATAGTGGCACACACCTTTAATCCCAGCACTCAGGAGGGCAGAGGTAGGAGGATCACTATGAGTTCAAGGCCACCCTGAGAATACATAGTGAATTAATGAATTCCAGGTCAGCCTGAGCCAGAGTGAGACCCTACCTCAAAAAACCAAAAAAAAAAAAAAAAAAAAAAAAAAAAAAAGGAAGGGGATTTTCTAACTTCATCAGCCTCTTTGCAAAGTCAAGAAATCTGAATGAAAGACAGCTGAAATCAGCTAAGGAGCTACTGAAAGGGATACAGGTGGGACTGAGTGAGCAACTCCAGGCTTCCTGCACTCTCCCTTCCCCCAACCATCAGAACCTCAAACCTCCTGCATTCATCACCCAGTGGGAGAGCATGCAGCACAACTAATCAGAACTCCAGCTCCACAGCACAACACATAGGGAACAAGGTGGGCATTCAACATTGGTGAGATTGGAAGCCACCCCAAAAGGTTACGAGGCTGACAAAAAAAGGGGGTACATAGTCCTGCATTGGAAGTGCTAATCTCTCTTTCCATATCAAGGCAGGTTATGGGTTACATATTCTTGGCTGGTATTAACATTTTCAAATAAGCTGTATTTGGGAGTTTAATATTGTTGCCTTTGATGCTTTCAGATTTATAGGGCCTTTGTCTTTTGCTTTTGTCATTATTGGGTATAGGGTCTGAATCAGATCCAGGCTGACCTGGAACCCATTTAAAAACAGAAATCTCAACCTCCCAGCTGACAGAATTAAGGGTGTAGAGCAACACACACCCTTTGGGATTTTGGCCTTATAAGACTATCTATTTATTTTATTCCCCGCACGTGCAAACTCTGTGCTGGTTTTTATTGCATGTGTATATTGCTCAGTTGAAGTTTAGAATTTTCCAGTAAATTGTTCCATCAAGTCCACTAGAATACTTGCTTAGAAAGCAAACTCAACACCTAGGATTACTTCTGCAGTTGGATTGGGGTACAAGAGCTACACTTGAACTTGAAACTCATATCCTGAAAGTATATAAAGGTGGATCAACACATCTAAGAACACTGTAGATAAGTAGAAACCCCAAACATCAAATCAATTCAGAATGCAATAGTTGCTACACTATAATACAATAAACACAAAGAATCAAGACAATACAATCCCAACAAAAATTATAAATACAGCAGAACCATAAATCCACCAATGAGACTGTTTTAGATGAAATACCTGACAAAGATTTAAAAAAAAATATTTCATCTATTCTCAAAGAAATCAAAGAAGAAATGAAAGGAATCAAAGATGAAAGCAAAAGAATTAAAGAACAAAACAAACTCCTGAAAGAGAACACTGGAAACCAGCTTAATAAAATAAGGATGTCATTACAAGATATGACTAAGGAAACAGAAATACTGTAGAAAAATCAGGCTTAATTCCAGCTCTGAAGAACACAGTCAGTCAAATAAAAAACTCTGTGGAAAGTCTTACCAGTAGAATGGATTAAAGAGAGAACAGGATATCTAAACTAGAAGACCAGGTTGCAGACTTTATACAGTCCAACGAAGAGAAAGATAAGCTAGTAGGAAGGTATGAATGGGAATTTCAAGATCTCTGGGACTCTATGAAAAGATCAAACATAAGAATTCAGGGTATAGTAGAAGGAGAAGAATTTCAGTGAGAGGCTTACTAAGCATTTTCAACAAAATCATAGAAGAAAAATTTCCCCAAATTTGGTAATAAATGTCATTGCAGGTACAAGAAGCTTTTAGAACACCAAATAGACAAAACCTGGAAAGAACCTCTCCTCACCATGGTATAATTAAACTACTAAATCAAAGAAAATATATTGAAAGTAGGAAGAGAGAAAAAAGCAAGTCACCTATAAAGGCAACCTCATCAGAATCACAGAAGATTACTCAACACAAACTTTAAAAGCCAGAAGGGCTTGGAATGATGTATTCCATGTTCTGAAAGACAACAACTGTCAAGCAAGATTACTTTATCCTGCAAAGCTATCTATCCAAGTTGAAGGAGAAATAAGGACATTCCACAACAAAAATAGCTAAAGGAATTTATGACAACTAAACTAGCTCTACAGAAAATACTTGAAGGAATCCTTCATACTGAAGAGAAAGCAAAACCTACTCAGGAGGAATTTGGAAAAAAATAAACCAAACTCAAAAATAACACTTGAAACAAAGGGAAAACAGGAAGCTCTACAAAACAAGAAGAATGGTGAGTGAGTGAAAACATACCTGTTGCAGTCAGGTTTGCACTGCTGGTAGAAATCACCAAACCAAGAGCAGCTTGAGGGGGAAAAATAGGTTTAGTTTGGTTTACAGGCTCAAGGGGTAAGCTCCATGATGGCAGGGAAAACGATTGCATGAGCAGAGGGTGGGCATCACCCCCTGGCCAACAAAAGGTGGACAAAAACAACAGGAGTGTATGCCAAAAACTGGCAAGGGGGAGCTGGCTATAACAGCCATAAGCCTGCCCCCAACAATACTCTGCCTCCAGGCAGTATTAATTCCCAAATCTCCATTAGCTGGCAACCTAGAATTCAGAATGCTGGAGTCCATGGGGGACACCTGAATCAAACCACCACGTTCTGCCCCTGGCCCCCATAAACTGATAACCATACATGACATAAAATGCAATGCATTTAGCCAACTTTAAAAGTCCCCATAGTTTTTTTTTTTTTTTTATCAATTCCAATGAGTTTACACATCCACATAATCCAAGGTCTTTTAAATGAGCCATAATATAAAAAAAAAAATCCCCCAAAACCCATAATGGCACAGAGTAAACATTCATACTGCAAAAGGTGGCATTGGGCAAAGCAAAGAAATATTCAATCAACACAAGATTTAAAAGAACCAGGGCACACATCATACTCTGTAATTCCAAGTTCAACAACTCTAGTCAGTGACAAATCCTCAAATCTTGTATTTCTAACCAGCAACAAGTCTCTGGAATTCCAATTCTGCCCCTCCAGCTAGGCTACTTACAGTACTGGAAAACTTCATCCAGGGCTGGAAGCTTTCCTCAGCACACATCTTGTGGTCCCAGCAACTTCACTGGGTCTCCACTGTAGCCCACAGTCTATCCTCATGGCCCCATGTGATCTCCACACAGGCTCCATGGCCATTTCCAAAACACAAGACCATGTTGCAAAGTCAGTTACCCTCTTTTTCCTGCATTTCTTATACTCCATAATACCAGGTAGAGTGGCAATTTGTTAATCCAGGGTTGAATAAAGCAGATTTTGAAGAACAGGCTAGTCCTTTGAGTACTCAGGCCCCCTCAAAAGAGTCTGCATTCTTCCTCTTGTCCCAGTGCAGGTCAGTTGGCCCAATCTCAATGGTTGTGATCTCTCAAACAATTTGCAGGGGAACAGGCAGCAGTTTAGGACCAAAGATTTCATTTTTCCTGTGCCATATTTCTCTGCTCACATCAGTTCATTTCTATGCAAAGCAACTGTGTACAACTTCTCAGGACACAGGCATATGAACAAGCCTTTCACACAAACTGCTTCTAGCCCAGTCCAAGTAAAGTAAAGTTCTTTCTCACCTCCAAAAGCCAAACCTCATAGTCCATAGTTCAGGTCTTTCAACTCTGACCAGAACAGTCCATCAAGCTGTTCTAACTGCACTGAAGGATCTCTACAATGAGAACTTTAAAACACTCAAGTGAGAAATTGCAGAAGACACAATGAAATGGAAAGGCATCCTATGTTCTTGGATTGGAAGAATCAATATCGTGAAGATGTCAATCCTACCAAAAGCAATCTACACATTTAATGCAATTCCCATTAAAATTCCAATGCCATTCTTCACAGAAATAGAAAAACAATCCTAAAATTCATTTGGAAGCACAAGAAAAACCTCAAATAGCCAAAACAATTTTGAGCAACAAAAATCAGGCTGGTGGTATCACCTTACCCAATCTTAAGATATATTACAAAGCCATAGTAACAAAAAAAGCATGGTACTGGCACAAAGACAGACATGTAAATTAATGGAACAGAAGAGAGGACCCAGATGTTAATCTAGCCAGCTGTAGCCCCTTCAACAAGTGGTGCTGGGAAAATTGGATATCTATATGTAGAAGGATGAAAATAGATCCTTGTCTCTCTCCATGCACAAGAATCAAGTCCAAGTGTATCAGGGACCTTAATATCAGACCTGAAACTCTGAAATTGCTAGAGGAAAATGTAGGGGAAACCCTTCAACATATTGGCATAGGCAATGGCTTTCTGAATAGAACCCCAGTTGCTCAGGAAATAAAACCAGTAATCATCCACTGGGATCTCATGAAATTACAAAGCTTTTGTATAGCAAGGGACACTGTGAATAGAGAAAAGAGACAACCTACAGAATGGGACAAAATCCTTACCACCTATACATCTGACAGAGGATTAATATCCAGAATATACAAATAACTCAAAAAACAGAACTATAAGAAATCTAAAAACCCAGTTAAAAATGGGCTATGCAACTAAATAGAGAGTTCTCATCAGAAGAAATATGGATAGCATATAAACATCTAAAAAAGTGTTTTACATCCTTAGCCATCAGGGAAATGGGAATTAAAACTACTTTGAGATTCCATCTTACTCCTATCAGAATGGCTGCAATCAAGAAAACAAATGACAATAAATGTTGAGGAGGATGCAGAGAAAGGGGAACCCTTCTACACTATTGGTGGGAATGAAATCTGGTATAGCCATTGTTGAAACCAGTATGGAGGTTCTTGAGACAGCTAAAAATAGATTTACCATATGATCCATTTATAGAACTCATGATACTTGCACACAACCATGTTTATTGCTGCTCTATTCACAATAGCTAGGAAATGGAACCAGCCTAGATATCCCTCCACAAATGAATGGATAATAAAAATGTACATTTACACAATGGAGTTATATTCAGTGGTAAAGAAAAATGAAATTATAAAATTTGTAGGGAAATGGGTGGATTGGAAACGATTATACTAAATGAGGTAACCCAGGCTCAGAAAGCCAAACATTGCATGTTCTTTCTCATATGTGGATCCTAGATGCAAATGTATAGACTTGTGTGTGAGCTGGAACCAAAAATCAGTAGTAGAGACAAGTAAGCTAAAAAAAGCCTATAAGGGAGGGAAGAGAGGGAAGGACTTAAGGGGATGGTATTGTTTATATGTAAGTAGAAGAGATTACAGGAAGGGGAAAGGCCGAAGTGAGACCAGTGGAAGAGATTGTGTAAAAGAAGGGTGGGGGGAGGGCCAATCAAAGTTCAAGGTATTCTGAATAAGATATATGAAAATCTACTTTTTTGAAAAATGATGCATCTTGAAGCCATGGATTGTTAGTAGAAAATTGTCAGTGCCAGGGATGGGATGCTTTCCAGTGAGTTGCTGGCCAGGGAAGTTCATATTGCCTCCAAAACATTACATGCTATTGTCCAGGCCCTTTGTTTCCCTTGAAGGCTTGGCATGCCTGAATAGCAAGGGCACTGAGAAATCAAGCTGGTGTTGAACAGAAAACCTTCTCCCTATAGATCAGCCAATTGAAAGCCGGAAAAAGCTGCACTGCATGCAGCCCTTTAGGAGACAGAAGTCATCAGAAGTGAAAACAGTGGACACTGGAAGCCTCAAGTTTGGCCAGACAGGCCAAATTACTGAACAGGTACAATAGTGGCATGTGTGCTCTGAGGGAAACCAACTGCTCTCTAATTGGCCTGAAGGCCCACATTATGGGAGGGAATATATGCCTGGTACTGAAAACCTAATCAAAAGCCTATGCCAGGGGTGGACATGAGCCTTAGGTGTATAAAGCCTGCTCTTGTCTGGCTAAATGTATATATTATTCTCACTAAACTGCCCTGAAAGCACTACACTTAATGTTCATATGTATATATCATTGCTTCTCTCACTTCTGGTTAAAGATGTTTCTCTTTTCAGATGGTGATGACCACTGGGAGACCCAAAAGGCAAGAGTGCTGAGAAGTGACAGAAGAGTGCCCAGCACTGAACCATCTCTATCACACCCTCCAACGCACAGGGTCCATTGTGGAAGAGGTGGCAGAAAGAATGTAAGGGCCAAAGGAAGGCTATGACTCCTTACAAATGCAACTTTCCAGACAGAAATTGGCTTTGTTATCCATGACCTTTCAGTGCCTAGCAACATCTTCACAAGACCCTCATAATAGTAGAAAAAGATGGTGACATCAAAATAAAAGAGAGACTAAGAGAGAGAGAGAGAGGATATGATGGAGTGTGGAGTTGTGAAGGGGAAAGTGGGGGAGGGGAGGGAAATATCATGGCTTATTGTCTGTAAGTATAGAAGTTGTCAATAAAAAATAAAAATTAAAAAAAATAAACCAAAACCACAATAAACCAAATGGCAGGTTTGTTGCTTAAACCATGTATAAAAACAGTGAAATCTAGCAAGTAGTACTGATTTCATAGTTCTGTGAAATGAAGATGACTGACACCTCTGTAAGTCAATGGCAATGAGCAAAATCAGCAAATTTCTACCACACTCTTTGTTTCTAGGGAAGGAGAGATTTTATAGTCTTTCCATTTAATAATGTGTGTTTGTGGAGAAGTAGGTTGGCTTAATTATAAAGAAAACCTTGCAAGGATTTAAAAAAAAAATCTACAATAGGATAACTTCATTTGGCATAGTAATATTTTTCATTCCAGGTTTTGTTATTTTTCTCGTTCTATAAAAATCTAGGCAAGAGGTAATGGTGTAACTCAGTAATGCAGCATTTGTCTCACCCCTGAATTCAATCTCTAGAATGTCTAAAAACAAAACAACACAAACTAAACACAATAAAATAGTAGTGATTTTGCTTTCTCTGTATCTCTTTCTTTCTCCATTCCTTGTACTAAAATCTATATTAAGACCTTTTCTTAATAAACTCCAGCTTTACTGCAAAAAATTAGGGTATTTTTTTTAAGCAGAAAGTTCAAGTGTTAAGTCAAAATAAATCTATGTACTTTTATTTAGTGCAAAAGGTTGATATGGCTGCTTTTCCATAAAATAATTTCATAAGCATCAAAGTTATACTACTGAGACTGTTTTAAAGTAAAAAAAAAAAAATCAATGTATATAGTATACCAATTCAATTCCCTCAAAGTCTTTCTCTGCATTGTTAATTGCTCCTAGATCCTGGATGGTTTCTTCAATGGTTACCTTCAAGTTTCAACTTGACTTTTGTGAACCATGACCAACAAACAGTATATTGTCAGACCATAACACTGAACTGGAAAGTTTCAAATTCATAACCAATTGTGCAAGGTGTCTATCTTAATAAGTTTTCAAATATTTTAAGCCCAGTCTGATCATATGGCTATAAATTAGGTGCTTATAAACACTCAGGAAACAAAATTTAATATATACTAAAATCCTTGCATTCTGCAAGGATTTGTGAAAGGTAAGATTCTGGACATGATGTCGCCAATGTCTGGGAGATGTAGAAAATGGTAAAAGTAGAGAAAATTGACCCTAAATGATTCATATTTAGACACTGCTCCTATACTATCTACATGAACACCAGTAAGAACATCTGTCATGGTCCCAAATTATCAAATGAGGTTTAAAAAAAAGAGAAATCATCCTACTATACGATAATAAATCTTGTGCTCAATCCCAAATCCATAAAAATATGAGGGACGAAAAACAACAGTGTCATCTCCTTGAACAGATAGGCTTTTCAGTGGGGAAGCAAAACATATTGATTTAATAAAGTTTGCCTAAATAACACTTCCCAGTAGATTCTTGGTAATTGAGAATAGAATGGACTCATATGAAAATATAATTTTAAGCCAAGCTAATAATAAATATCATTAACATAACTGAATTTATTTATAGAGTTTTTTTAAAATGTCGACCTGGATATATCTATGCCAATATCAGAATGAAGCCATTGTAGATTGAGTCAGCCAAACCTTGCCACTTAATAGTTGCATGATTTGGATAAATGTTTCTCTAGTCATTCATTTTTTTCTATAGTGCTAAATAATTATAACTGCCCTCATAGGGTTGTTGCGAGAATGGTCACAAGGACATTGAGCATCAGGTAACACACATCACAATATAGCTTATTTGTCATTACTGAGGCTTTCAGCTTTCTATTCTATAATAAATTGGCATTCATTTTATAAGGCATAAATCTGAATAAAAATTATTAATTTCCAAATCTCATATTGCTTTCCATGTATGTGAGTCCCGTGGTTCAATTGCTATTATCCCACACAAACCAACAAATTAGCAAACAAAACTCATATGAGGAGTCAGTTTTATTTATTTTTTTGTTTTCTTAATTGGAAATGTCAGCCTTGGTTGTTACATCATTACTTCTGTGATGGCCCATCAGTTAAGACAATTGAACGTGCAATCCATTCTGTTATCTCTATTTAGATGCTGTTCTAGTTACACTTTACATTCTCCTTGTGCTGTACATATCGACTAAGGTTTTAAAAGATTTTTATCTATATTAAATTGAAGTGGCTTATTTAAAAAATATACAGTTTAGAACTTTATTAACTAGTTTTACAAATATCCCAACATAGGTGAATAAAATTAACAATTATCTTATTATTCAATTATAACTTTGTAATTATTTATATTTAGGAATTATAATTTAGGAATTATTTCTCTTTGATGTCTGTGTCGAAATATTCCTTTCAAAACAGGCTGCTGCCTTTTGTGCTCCAGGGAGCTGTCTCTTCACAATCTCCCTTTACCTGAAGGTATGGCATGTCACCAAGGAAGAGCAAAGTAGCTCAGACATTCACAATAAGAACCAACTTGAATCTTGTTTAACTTCCAAACTGAAATTTCTTAAAGGCTCAAATAATTCCCACAATACCTTGCCTAACCTCTTCCTTCACTTCATTGCTTGCCCTCTGGGAAATCACACCAGCCACTTACTGGAAGAAACAAACTCCACTTTTATGCTTTTATAGGAAAATGTATACACATTAGGAAAATTTAAAGAAAAGAATAAGAGCTCTATTATTTGGGTGTGGTGGCTCATGCCTATAATTCCAGCACTTATGAGGCTGACAGGAGGAATATTATGAACTTAAGGCTAGCCCAGGGACCATCCTAAGTTCCAGCCCAGCTTGGTGTATAGAGTAAGATCCTCTTTCATAACACACACCCAAACACACACACACACACACACACACACACACACACACACACAATTTTCAAGGCTGGAAAATAACTTATTGGGTAAGAATGTTTGCTGTGCAGGTGTGACCCCCAACACCCATGAAAAAAGTCAGGCAAGGACAACATACCCTTAACCCCAGAACCATAAGGAGTGGAAACCGGAGGATCACTGGGGCTTGCTGGTCAGTCAGTATAACTGGATGACAAGCTCCAGGTTTATTGAGAAACTCTGTCTCAAGAAAATATGATGAAAGTGTGATATAGGATAACACCCAACATTACCCTTTGGGCTATGCATGTGTTTCCATGAAGTGTGCACATCTCCACACACCACATACAGGCACACACATACACATGAATACACACACACACACACACACACACACACACAGCACACACAGTTCCACTGCTCTCAAAATATTTTCTATGAAAAATGGTAACTGTCAATGAGGCTAAAGTGAGGTAAATTAGGATATATTTAATGTTAATGTTACATATTCTAATCTTTAAATGCTTCTAGGTAAAGTGAAGCATGCAATGGAATGCTAGTTATGATCTTGATATTCATTTATGGTTTGATACATTGTATTTTTTGCAATTCTTAGAAAAGACAGGAATGTACTGAAATATTAGCAAAAGCAATGCTAATCAAAAACTATTAACAATGCATAGCTAGAAGTTGATTTTTCAGGGGCTAAGTTTTGCCTTTAAAGATTTCAAAGAAAAAAAAGTTAGGCATACTTTCATTTTGTCCTGTACCCATAGCTACAGAATTATATGCTTAGTGCTAAACAAAGTAAACTTTTATGTAAGTAACACATATTTAAATGTGAACTTTGAACAATTTTGAAGTCAGCCCTTGTGGAAATAATCATTATATCATAGAAAGAATATCTGTGCCAGAAACAGATCAACTATCATTGCTTAAGAAGCCTGACATCAAGGCTTCATTCTGATCCACATCCCATCTGCTTCTCTGATCAGAAATGAAACTGATTGGAGACAGGACAAACCTCAGATGAGCAGCTATTTGTAAAGTGAATGCACAGCTATATCAATTCAGAGCTTAAACTTAAGCACCAAGAAGGTCAACCACTGATGATTGTAGAGTTGTCTGAGCATGGACTGGTCTAGCCTCAAAAATACACGTGTCCCTGGAAAGCTTTTTGGTTCATGCATGCATTCCCAAAGGTTTTTAAGTACTGAAATTAATGGGCATAGTCTTAGAAGACAGATGTAATCATGATAAAAAAATAAAACCAATGTACCAAAGTGTCAATTTAGCAGAGGAGTAAACTAATGACATAAAAAGAAATTAATATTTTTCCATATTAATAGTTCCAGCTTGAAAATGATTGGATACATATATGTACCTAAATTATATATATATATATATATATATATATATATATATATATATATATATAGAGAGAGAGAGAGAGAGATATATATATATATATATATATATATATATATATATATATACATACATATATATATATATAGATATATATATATATATATGGATAGAGAGAGAGAGAGAGAGAGAGATCTCATAGGTAAATCTTGGTATTATGTTTACATCTCTTTCATATTTGACTATGCATATATACACATATTTACATTTATCTATACATTTAATGAAATTGTAGAGGATTATTTCTGTCTCAGAATGAGCTACATATATCTATAATTCAAATATAACATTTCTTTTGCAGTGGCTTAAATATTCAGGTTTATTAATCACTTAAAATAGTGTGCAATTACTGTAAAAACATCAATCCTAATTTTAAGTGCCATGTTTTTATTCACATACTTGAAATGGGCACAAATAATAAACATACAACTAGCTGGATTTATTTTTCTTAATAAAGGTAAATGCCTACACACAATGATGACTGAGACATACCAGTCATTACCACATTTCAATGTAAATACTGTCCTGGCTTCTGAAATTATATGCCAGTTATGCCTAATTTGAAACCTGTACACATGGATCATATTATATGTATTTTTGGGTGCTCTATTTTAATTAACTTTCAATTTGTGAGATTAATTTTTCATTGTCATTTTGTGCTCCACTGTTTGAATTTATATTGCTTATTTCTCTATTCTACAGAATGACTGGATTGTTGCCTCTTTGATTTTATTATGTATAGTGATGCTTTGAATATTCTTGACATACTATTTGGGTTGTACATACACTGAGAAGTAATGCTGGGTTTTACGTGATGTAAATGTTTGATATCAATACACACTTCCAAAATGCCTTCGGTTGTGTGACTTTTTCCTGAGGAAATGCAAACAATATCTTTCTATTCATATCAGCTAGGACACTGATGGCAAATTAAAGGAACAATTCCACTTAGTCTAGTTTGATGAACCAGCAAGTGTATGGCAGTTGCTTGCAGGAGCATGGTTGAAGGGTTTACTTTCAGGAGCATAGGTGCAGGATTACTTATTGGAGCATGGGAACAGGGTTACTTATAGGATCGTGGATGCAGGGTTACTTACAGGAGCATGGGTGCAAGGCTGCTTACAGGAGATGGGTGCAGAGTTACTTACAGAAGCTTGGATTCAGGGTTACTTTCAGGAGCTTGGGTGCAGGTTTACTTATAGGAGCATGGGTGCAGGGTTACTCACAGGAGCATGGGTGCAGGGTTACTTACAGGAGCATGGGTGCAAGGCTGCTTACAGGAGATGGGTGCAGTTACTTACAGAAGCTTGGATTCAGGGTTACTTACAGGAGCATAGGTGCAGGGTTGCTTTCAGGAGCTTGGGTGCAGGGTTACTTATAGGAGCATGGGTGAGGGTTAATTACAGGAGCATGGGTGCAGGGTTACTTACAGGAGCATGGGTGCAGAGTTATTTACAGGAGCATGGGTGCAGGGTTACTTACAGGAGCATGGATGAGGGTTACTTACAGGAACATGGGTGCAGAATTACTTATAGGAGGATGGGTGCACAGTTACTTACAGGAGCATGGATGAGGGTTAATTACAGGAGCATGGGTGCAGGGTTACTTACAGGAGCATGGGTGAGGGTTACTTACAGGAACATGGGTGCAGAATTACTTATAGGAGGATGGGTGCACAGTTACTTATAGGAGCATGGATGAGGGTTAATTACAGGAGCATGGGTGCAGGGTTACTTACAGGAGCTTGGATACAGGGTTAGCTACAGGAGCATGAGTGAAGGATAAGTCAGCTGCATTACCAAAGATTTTCAATCCAGAAGGATGATGCTTCACAAAATTTGAATGGTTGAAGCTTCATGCCCAACAGAAGTCAGCTCCACCTTAGTTTACTCTTCTCTCAGAATTGTCTATTGTTTGTTAACCTTGGGGAGGAGCTTCCTGAATCTTCTAAGTTTCCTAAACTTCCTGAGTCTTATAAGTTTCTAGAGTTTTCTAGGTCTTATTTTCCTCCCTTGTCCCTACAGGGAAGAATTAGTCAAGAACTAGGTATAGAACAATTCCAAATTTGTTCCATCTGACTCTACTCCCAAAGGCAGTGATTAATGTTCAACTTGTTCCTCATGCTCATTTACCTCTGATGTTATGGTTATTTTGTGAATCTGTTGTGGCAATCCATTGTGAACACTAGTGCATTTACCTGATGATTATATGATTTAACACCTTTTCAATATTTGGTAGTTTTTTTTTTTTTTTTTTTATTCACTTTTAAAGTGCTAAATAAACAAGATTATAGATTGTGTGACTGTTTTTATCTATTTGTAAAAGTTATTTCTATATTCTCATTACAATGCATGACATGGTAAATCTATGTATTTCACTCATAGGATTATTTTTTCTTACTTATTATTTTAATTGAAAAAAATCAATTCTCAATTTTATTATAGGTAAAAATAAATTTTGAAATTTGCTCTTTTACTAGACCATGGTTCTTTCTAAAATGGTCATTGATATATTTGCTTTACCTTTCATAGTAGATGTACAAAATATTTGGGATAGAATTTTGGTATAATATGATATAAAGAGGACAAGATTCCTTCTTTATGCCAACATAATTAACTCAGTATATTGGTTTTAAAAAATCCTTTACTCACTCTATTGCATGTGGCTCTGGTCATAAATCAACTCACTCTATAGGCAGAATGGATAATATTGATACAGAGGAGTGGAAATTTGCTGTGTTAAAACTGACCATATAGTTCTTTTGCTTTTGGAACTTGTTTGTGGGAGCAATGTGGTAGACTGTGAAATTTAGGGATGGAAAAGGTCTAGAATTTTGGAGCAGAGTGTAATGGGTCATTCTATTGGGAATTTGGAAGACTAGAATGCCAAGAGAAATGTGGACACTGGAGACCCTGCTGTTGAGGACTCGTAAAGGCACTGGATGAGAGATGTGATATTCTTGTGATATTATGACCAAGAATTTACCTTCATTCTGCCCATGTTCTAAGAACATGAATGAGGCTGAATTCAAATGTGGCACTAATCTGCTTGACAGAGGAAATCTCAAGATTGGAAGGCATTTTTGCTGTGGCTGTTACTCACTGCTCTCATCTAGCTCTATCATGACAGAGTTCAAGTAAAAGCCACAGGATATGAAAAGTGTGCAGTTGTGAGAGGAAAATAACAAGGTCAAATTTAAATGTGGAGACAAAGTATATTCAAAAACAACTTATAGTTGTTAAAGGGATTAGATTCAGGAAAGAAAAAGCCTGTGTTCTGTACTGGGACAATAGAAAAGGTGTTCTCAAGGTAAGATGTCACCCACAGAAGTTTCCATCTTGTGAGAATCCAAATTCATTTGGAAAAAAAGACAGCCTAAGCTAACAATGCAACTAATGGGGTTCTCTGCTCAAAAACAACCACCTAGTGCTACGTTTCCAAATGGTCAGGCTGGAAAGCACACAAACTGTGGTTTAAGAGTATCAAGTCCCATCTCCATTTATCAGTGCAACTTGATAACATTGTCCATGTGCTACTGGTTTTGGAGGCATGATACATGAAAAATAAAGAAGGTTCTGGAATTTTTCACCACAAATGTATAAAGCCACAGAGGCCAGACAATATTTGACATGATAGCAATTGCTGTTTTAAGAGGAATTTACATAAAGCTTTGAAGGAAATATTTAAGTTATACTGGAGATCCCAGGATGCTGGCCATGCAAAAATCATGGATTTCTAATTGTTTTTATTTACTATTATGGGTAAAGGCTCCATATCTATTAATAAATATCTTCTAATTTTATACTTTTTCTTTAAGGTTGGCATCCATATTCTTAGCATTCTATATACAGTTCGAACTAATGTTATAAAATTGTGTGTGTGTTGTGTGAAATCATGTCTCATTGTGTGCCAGAGTGATCTTAAACTCTTGGACTCAAAAGATCTTCCTCTTGATTTTGCTTCTTGGACTAAGGTTGCATGCCCATGCCAAAATAGGCATTTTTAATTCACACACACACACACACACACACACACACACACACACACACTTATGTTTGAAACAAATTATACTCTTTGTTTTTCTCACCCTTGCTCCCATTACCCCTGGGAGCCCTTCAGTGGGGTAATGGTATTTATTATGAGGTCCAAGAGGTCCTCAGTCAGTCCCTGTGGGGTAGTGGGAGAGGGAGGACTATGCCTCAGGGTATTCCTATCCACTTGGTGGCTCTTACTATCTTTCTGTCACCTCTTCCACAGTGTTCCCTGAGCCATGGCAGGCCAGCTGACAGTCTGATTTAGTGTTGTGTTCTCCATAGCCTCTGGATTACTACTTTGATGGGTTTTATTTGTCAACATTGCCTTGAAGCTGGTTGTCAGGCTAGCAGTAAGAGCAGTATTCATGTAGCAACTTCCTGTGCAATTTCTCCTGGTTCCTGGCAGATATGGTAAAGGTGGAAGGACTCAAGGTAAGCAGTAGGCTATTTTATTATCTTATCAATTGATCTTTCTTTTTCCTCATTTTCTGTGTTATCACTGAGCTGGCCTTGGTTTATTCCCTCCCCAGCAGCCTCCACAGAATGGTGCCTATCTCTGGCATTCAACACTGATACTCAACCCAATCTCTCCTACTTTTCTTATTAAAACAAAAGCTCTTTGAATTTTTGATTAGGAGTATGTTGGATGCATCAATTTGACAAAGATGATTTTTTTATAATATTGAATCATACTCAAATCCATGAACATGGTGTTACCTATTAGTTTTAAAAATCATACAAAATTTATATATATGGACCTGGGACATGCTAGGCAAATACTCTACCACTGAGTTGAACCCTAGCCCTCTCTCAATAATGTGTTCTATGTATCAGAGTGTGGTGGTTTGATTCAGGTGTTTCCCATAAACTTAGGTGTTCTGAATGCTAGGTTCCCAGCTGATGGAGATTTGAAAAATAAAGCCTCCTGGAGGCACTGTGTTATTGCAGGTGGGTTTATGAGTATTCTAGTCAGTTTCCCTTCCCAGTGTTTGACATACTCTCCTGTTGCTGTTGTTCATCTGATGTTACCCAGGAGGTGATATCCAATCTCTGCTCATGCCATCATTTACCCTTGCCATCATGGAATCTGTAAGCCAAAAACAAAAACAAAAACAAAAACAAAAACAAAAACAAAAACAAAAAAAACAAAACAAAAAACTTTTTACCCAAAGCTGCTCTTGGTAAAGTGTTTTCTGGAAGCAAGGTGAACCTGACTGCAATAGTAAAGTTGGTACCAGAAGTGTTGCCATTGCTACCAGACCCCTAACTGTGTGGCTTTTGGCCTTTTGGAGCTGATTTTTTTTTTTTCTGAGGTAGGGTCTCACTCTAGCCCAGGCTGATCTGGAATTCTGGAATTCACTATGTAGGTTCAGGGTGGCCTCAATCTCATGGCGATCCTCCTACCTCTGCCTCCTGAGTACTGGAGCTTATTTTTTTTCTTTCTTTCTGTTTTTTCTTTTCTTTCTTTCTTTCTCTCTCTCTCTTTGGAGCTGATATTTAAGAGGAATGTGAAGATTTTGAAATCTTGGCCTAAGAGATTCCTTGCAGTGGTGTAAGTACAGTTTGATGGACCATTCTGGTCAGAGTTGAAAGCCCTGAATGCAGTAAGAACTAATGACTGTGAGGTTTGGCTGAGGAGGGTGAGAAGGAGCTTTGCCTGGACTGGGCTACAATCAGTTTGTGTGAGAGACCTGCAATTATGTCCATGTCCTGAGAATTTGTGTAGGGTTGCATTAGATAGAAATAGATTGGTGTGAGCAGAGGGATATAGTAAAGAAAAAAT
The DNA here is from genome assembly GCA_036365145.1 of Orientallactaga sibirica. Lineage (NCBI taxonomy): Eukaryota > Metazoa > Chordata > Mammalia > Rodentia > Dipodidae > Orientallactaga > Orientallactaga sibirica. The sequence goes on along the minus strand of JAEOAD010000004.1, from coordinate 53,270,881 downwards.
GAAATCTTTGGGCCAAAACTTCTACTGATTTAGCTGCAATTGTATGAGAGATTATAACCTTTGAGATTGGGCCAGCTGACCTGAATGGGGACAAAAGAAAGAATGCAGTCTTTTGAAAGGGTCTGAATGATGGAGTGTCTTGTTCTTCAAAGTCTGCTTTATTGCACACTGGATGAACAAATTGCCCCCCCCCGATATTATGGAGTATAAGAAATGCAGAAAAGAGAGGGTCATTGAATTTGCAACATGGTCTTATGTTTTGGAAACAGCCATGGGCAGTGTGTAGCAGGTTTTCTGGATGCCTGCATGGAGACCTGATGGAGCCGTTGCAGTGGAGACCCAGTGAAGATGCCAGGACCATGAGATGGCTTGCTAAGTAGAGCTGCTGGTCCCAGATGAAGTTTTTCAGGACTGTGAGTAGCCTAGCTGGAGGGGCAGATTGGAACTCCAGAGACTTGTTGCTGGTTAGAATTATCGACTTGGTGACTTGGCAAGAGTTGGTGAACATGGAGCTACAGAGTTTGATATTTGCTCTGTTTAAATACTGTATTGATTGAATATTTCTTTTCTATGCTTAAATGCCATCTTTTGCAGTGTGAGTGTTTATTCTGTGCCATTATAGGTTTTGGGTGGATATTTTGGTATTGAGGGTCAGTTAAAAGATCTTGTACTATGGGGAATGTTTGAACATTATTAGGATTAATAAAAACTATGGTGGTTTTTACAGATGGACTGAATGCTTTGCATTTTACATCATGCATGGTTATCAGTTTATGGAGGCCAGGGTGGAATCTAGTGCTTTGATTCAGGTGTCCTCCCAAAACTTAGGTGTTCTGAATGCTAGGTTCCCACCTGATGGAGATTTGGAACTAATGGTTGTGGGGGGGGGGGCGGCTTATGGATATTATACCTAGTTTCCTCTTGCCAGTGTTTGGCTCACTCTTCTGTTGCTGTTGTCTAACTGATGTTGCCCAGGATGTGATGTCCATCCTCTGCTTCTGCCATCATTTTCCCCTGCCATCATGTAGCTTCCCCTCGAGTATGTAAGCAAAAATACACCTTTTTTTCCCCCCACAGGTGCCCTTGGTCACATGTTTCCTGCCAGCAATGTGAACCTGACTACAACACAGAGTGACATTATTATCTTTGTTTAAATATACTTTTAGGAATTTTATGCTATAAATGGCATCGTTTTATAAATTTATTGTTATGATTATTTCATTTTAGTATATGTAAATTTATTTTTACATGAATTTTATATGCTCTGACCTTGATAAACTTGCTTATTCATAATAATAGGTTCTTTTGGACTTTCTGTGCAAAAAAGTGTGTTGGTATGATTACTATTTTCAATTTTATTTCCCAATCTTTCCATTTAAAATTTTATTATTTTTTGTTTTACTGAATAAATTATAATTTACTAAAATACTGAATTGAAGTGGTGATGGAAAATACACTTTGGTTTTGAACTCTGGAAATTTGTTCAGTCTTTCACATTTCAATGTGGTATTCTTCATAGATGATTACAATTGTTGTTTTTAACAGAAATTCTTCTATAATTTATCCTTAGGTAATGTACTTTGTCCATCCTCCTTTCTCATTGTGTCACTTATATGAGCTAATGCCTCTAGTGCAAGGCTCTTTAGCATTTAGTTCTACAACACAGATCTAGCTTGACTAAATAGAATAATATTTTTAATAGAGAAACTTGCAAAAATTAGTTAACTTGCAGGAACAAAAGAGAAATGCTCAGCATAATTGTTGATTCCTCATCAAAATGAACAGAACGGCCTACATATACAATTGACAACATCATCACTATGCATTCATTAAACACTTTGTAATGGAAACTTTTGAACCTATCCATAGGTGGGAGTAGAATATAAAGGCACTTATTATTCAAAATCTCTTATCAGTTACAACACAGTATTATTTCATACACACAATCTTATTTCATCTACTTACACATATTAACTGTTTTAAGACAAATTATAGATATTAATTCAATACCATTATATGTCTTAGATATTAGGATTTACATACAAAAGAAATTATATCACCATATATTAAAAATTAAAATTGTTAGTATTACCAAATATAAAATTTTATTTGTCTGACTGTATTCTTACAATCCCATTATGTAATTTGTTTGCTTTTATAACATTCCATTTACTATAAGCTGATATTTCTATCTGTGAGATCAATCTATCTTAGTTTGGAATACCTTTCATCCTCCTCCTCTTTTTTCTTCTTTGTGACTTTACCTAGGCTGGTCTCCAACTTATGAGTTCATGGTTATTCTCCTTCTCTCTCAGCCTCCCCAGTAGGAAGAAGACTATAGGCATGTGCCATGACACCTGATTGGTTGGAGTTCTTTTATTATCATATTTAGCTTAAAGGGATTATGCTAATGAAGAAATTAATAGACCCAGGCCAGTGATAAGTTGAATTTGATTAATGGTTCCATTTTCCATTGGTAGGAGTGTTGTGAATCAACTTCAGACCATTTCCATTCAAATCAACTATTATACTCAAGCCACTGAAACTGAATTGTAGCAGTGTCACTAAGTCCATATGTCCTCTTACATACCCATTTTTTAGAATGGCTTTCATTCTTTCTTGAATATTTGATGGACAGTAGTGTCTAGATATCTAATCCTAGGCTTAACCTAAAAGAATTGCAAAAAGGGAAGAAAATAAATGCAATCTGGGTGATTTGGGAGTATTATTTTGTGCAGATATCACGTTAAATATCTAAAATAAAATTCCTCATTAATTTTGGGGATTATTTTTAAAACAAGACTACTTGAATATAAGTACTGAAAAAAAAAACCTTAGTAATAAGCACATGAATGTGGTACATAACCAACACTTTAACTACAGCTTGGATTTTTTTATATCATTGAAATGAAAAAGAAACTATATGGCAAAAATGTCATTAATTATATTTTTAATGTATCACACACTTCCCCAGAGACTATAAATTCTTCTAGCAACATTTTTCTTTTTTTATTCTTCATTTTTTTTTTGGGGGGGTGCCTTTGAATTTTTTTTTTTTTAACTAAGAACATACTTTGTCTCTGGCCTGTAACTCCCAGTACCAGAAATCAGTTGCTACCCACAATGAGCTGTTGATCAGAGAGACCTACAAGGTCTCCAAAACAAGACAGATTTCTGTCAGAGCACTTGATTACCTGCTTGAGGCAAAAGCTAAGACCTTGTTGCTGAAGTCACCATATACTGCTGACACAGAGCATGGAAAGACCTAGCTGGAATCCAGAAGAGAGCCAGTCCCCAGACAGTCCATCTAGAGCTGGAAAGCACTATATGAGCTACAGGGGGGTGAGCAACCAGAGGTCTCAGCTACTCAGAAGCAAACACCCTGACAGGATGTACACACCAGTGCAATAGTGGCACACAGCTTTGATGGGTAACCAATGGCTTTCTGTTTGGCTAAGAGACCTGGTCAGTGAAAAGGAACCCATATCTGTCACTGGGAACCAGTTCAGAATCCTATGGAGACAAAGATTATGCTCTCCAGTGTCAAGCTCTCACTCATCTTGGGCTAAAGGAGGGCTTACATGCCTCGAATACTCCCTAAATTAATAATGCTTATTCCATTTAAACTATGTCGATTTCACTCTCCACTGCAGAATCTGTTCTTTTTCAGAAGGTAGCAAGACCCGAGGAGATAAAATACCCCTCAAACTTCAGCCAAGCCACAGGTGATACCACAGAGGAATTGGGGAGACTAATAAGCGTATGAATGTAAAACCAGAATAATATACATAAGAATAAATAAAATTAAAAAAATAAAAATAAATAAAATAAATAAAATTTAAAAAAGGAAAAAAAAAAAAAAAAGACAGTTGACCTCATTTGAGGTCACATGTAGTCTGGAATAAAATGCTGAGGAGTAAATAAATAAATAAAATAATTTTTAAGGGAAAAAAAAAAGAGTGCTGCTTCCATAGTGAACCTGAAAATCAGAGCCAAGGTGAAGGACACAAACCCTGAGGATACTCAACACCTACCAAAGCAGAAATCCAGAGGCACTTAAGAGCTCATCTCTAAAGCAGACTTAAAACTCACCCACCACAGCTCAGAGAAGTTGTGGAAGAGGGGGCAGAAAGATTGTATGAGCCACAGGTTGAGACATCATGCCCAGAGACATTCATTCTACTCCAAAATAACTGACTGCTGCTCCCACAATGTATAACCCACAACCCCATAGGGAATACCTGCAACACCACTGAGGGCCCTCTGTGGAATTGGGCAGGGTGGAGAAAAAAGGTGGTGTATCAATACAAAGTATGTTCCTTTTATGCCCATTATTATTATTATTATTATTATTATTATTATTATTGACAACATATTTTGTATGGATACATCATGTGTTGGTACCCTCTTTTCCCTTGTCCCTGCCCCTATTCTGCTGGGGACCTTCCTCAGTGGGGTTGCTTGTATTTCCCATGGGGTTAGGCATTGTGGGAGCAGCAGTCCATTATTGGGTTACTAGGGGGGAAATGCTTCTGGGTATGACTTCCCAATCTGTGTGTCTTACAATCTTTCTGTCCCCTCTTCTGCAAAATTCCCTGAGCTGTGGTGGGTGAATTTTAAGTCTACTTCAGTGATGAACTCTTAGGAACTTCTGGATCTCTGCTTTGGTATGTGTTGAGTATCCTCAGTATCTGTTTCCTTCATCCTGGCACTGATTTTCAGGCTCACCATGGAAGCAGCACTTTTGCTCATCTCTTTAGTTCCTCTGTGGTTTCACCTGGGCCTTGGCTGTAATGCAAGGGGTGGTTTATCTCCTCGAGTCTTGCTACCTTCTGAAAAAGAACAGAATCTCCAACAAAGAATGAAGTCAGCATAGGTTAAATGGGATAAGCATTGCGAATTTAGAGAGGTTTTAATGTATGTAGCCCCTCTTGTATTTTTCTGACTTCTGTAGTAAGCAAAAGAAAAGGAAGACTCCTGACTTTCCAATCCATGTACTGTTTATTTGAAAATGTTAAATGAAGTTGGTTATCAGGTAGTGGCACATTATTAGATAGCTAATAAGTTGTGAGTCTATTGAAATTTTATAATTGCTAGAAATCATATTTTTGGAGTTATAACATGAGCACATAGTGTGAATTTCATAATTGCTAAGACTTATTACTAAAGACATGAAGTGAGTAGCCTGAGTGGCTTATAAACCATGGTGTAATTTATAGGGAAAGGAAACATCTTCATAATGAATTTTGATCTATTCATATTTTTCGTTGGATTCTTCTTTTGTGATGTGGTTCATGAAGCCACTTCCATCTACCTCTCTAGCTGTTTCATGATACGTCAGTGTTTTCATCATTATATGTTACTTAGTGTCTCCATCATTAGTTTCAGCTGTGTTTTTGTTAACTCCACTGTGCATAATTTACCAAGCAACACAGCATAACAGCACTCTCTGCACTTATTACCAGGTTCTTCAAAATGTGCCAAAATTGTCATTTTACCATTCATATTTTGGAGTTTACCTTTCTTCAGGTGAATTGGGCTTCTTACTGAACATTTTCACAGAACTGGATTGTGATAAGGTCTTAAGAGATGGGCACACATTAGGACATGTCCTGTCTAATATGGTTGCTTTATTTTTCATGCTCCCTCATTATCTAGAGCATTGTTATTTGGTCTTTCTATTTTAATTAACAGGTTGACATTAAAATAACTGTTTCTTGAAGTATTATTCATTTTATAGGCTTTGATAAGTTTACATTTTTTACTTGTAACCTATACTGAGAAAATTTCTAGTGTTCTGGCATTAGCATCTTATAATTGTAACACACAAGGAAATTTTTAATGCTAAATCCATTATGGAACTATATGATATATATATATATATATATATATATATATATATATATATATATATGTATATATTTTTCAACATACTTATTGTCTTAAAATTGAGTGATCATTACAATCAAATTGAAGGTTAGAAATGCATCAAATGACCATTATTAACTTAACACAAGATAAAGTGATAAATATATACTGGGTTTTGATTATAAAGAAGATATCTTAACATAAAATTTTCAATACAGCCAAGTGTGGTGGTGTACACCTTTAATCCCAGCACTCAGGAGGCAGAGGTAGGAGGATTACTATGAATTTGAAGCTACCCTGACACTATGTAGTGAATTCCAGGTCAGCCTGAGCTAGAGTGAGACCGTACCTTGGGAAAAAAGAAAAGAAAAGAAAAAAAAGAAAAGAAAAGAAAAGAAAAGAAAAGAAAAGAAAAGAAAAGAAAAGAGAAAATTTTCAATACAATAGCACAATAGTCCAAGCATATGTGTGTATGGCACAATGTAGGTCGAGCCCTAGCCAGACTGCATGCCAGAAGAAATCAGAAAGTGGCTTCTGTGGACCCAGCATTCTGCACAGGCACCTGGCGTGACAATAGCTGCAGTCCCATGCTAGTGAGAAACCTGCTGCTAGATGATCTGCCCCAAGACAGGCTGTCATTGGTCACAAGAAGGGGACCACCCCATACAATGATTGGCCAGTCAAACTCTTTAAACCCCCTACACTTCCTTTAATGAATGAGTTTGCAGCACCTCGCCTTCAGCCTGCTTCCACACAACTCCCTGAGTCTGTGTCAGGACTCCACGCCTCTCACCCCCTACACGGCAGAGATCCTGTGGTCCCTCCTGGGATGGCCCTGGGGGGACCCCAACTTATGTGCTCTTTGCAAGTAGAATAATTTAGCAATAGACTGACAGTACTATGAAAAGCAAACAAGATTTTGTTGAGTGATTTTGATTACAGACATTGGGTGTTTATTTTAAGCTGCCACATCATTTCTTTTTTGTCTTTAAATAAAATCTTAGCTCTCTAATGTTTAAGAGCTAACATTTTAAATGCTGTTTCATGAAGTGGGATGAGGATTGAGACATTCAGCTGCTTAGATCCATTGTGCTCTCTAGGATCTAAAGCGCACACTTACACAAACACTTGATAACAGAATTTTAAGAAGTGCCACAGAATTCACTAAGTTAAGCAATATCTGAAGATTCTATAATGCTGGAACTGATTTTATCAGCTTTTCTCCAAAATCTCAGTTCCAAGGTAAACAGACTTGAGAACTGGTATATGCTTAGTACATGTCTACATAGTGCATGCAAATATGTTAGTGGCTTTGAGAAGTCCTACAGTAGAAAAACTACTTGATTTTCAAAACTAAGTCTCACAAAATTATTAAGATAAATTGGTATATTTTGTGGACTATACAGTCTTAAAGTATTAACATACTCTAAGATATCATTTTAGGAAAATAATTATTTTTGACCTAATTTGTTTCTATAATGTTTCAGGTAGATATACTTCAAATTATTATGTATTTGAACTAGAAAACTGACTTTCACTGTGGGAAAGTTATTTTATATTTGTGAAAATCTTTTTAAAAATATTTTTATTTAAGAGAGAAAGATATTTAGAGAGAAAAGAGTGTGGCTTTGCCAGGACCTCCTGACACTGCAAACACATGTGTTACTTTGTGCATCTGGCTTTACTTGGGTACTGGAGAATCAAACCTGGGCCATTAGGCTTTGCAAACAAGTGCCTTTAACCACTGAGCAATCTCCTCAGCCTGTATTTGGGAAATTGTTATAGAATCATTTGCTCAGAGAGACATTACAAAGTCAGTAAGTGATACCATATTTTCACCTATTCCTGATTTCTCTCTTCATCTGAGTACTCCTTAGTCTGCTTCAAATCTTAAATTTGAGCATTTGCAGAGGTACTTGGATGAGATATATTTAATTATTTTATTTGTGGGATTCAATGATATCAGTAATTTGCTCATAACTATAAATTTGAGTCCATCTTACACCAGCAGGGAGCAAGTAGAGGGAGAGAAAGAGAAATTGGCTCAACCTGTTAAACATTCCAAACATTCCCTAACAGTGCCACCAATTGGGGATTATATCTTCAAACACAGGGGTTTACTAGGGACACTTTACATTGAAATCACCACACAGAGAAAAGATAATGTTCTCATATGGAAATACTAGAAATGTTTAGGAATAAAGTGTTTTTTTATTCTGCAAATTCTAATGCTAATGAAAGGAAATTAATTTTACTAATTTTAACCCTTAATTAAATAAAATTTTAGATTAGCAATATGCTAGTTTTTATTAACAACAAGTGTGTCACTAGGGACCAAATTTAGGATTAATAATAAGCATGTCACTAGGTGTTTGTTGGCATTATTTATTAAGAGCAATACAAAAGCAAATAAACATAAAAACAGTCCTTAACATATTGATAGATGGTTCAGGCAATATAGCCTAAATGTAAAATATCGACATCAAGAAAGGTGGTAAATTAGTAAGGTCAAGTAGATAACTATTAAATCAATGTCTGACTACAGTAATATAAACATGTGTATAAAAACTGCTTATGTCTGAACCAATTTAAGAAAATACATTAAGTATATATATAGAATGTCAATGTTGTATTAGTACAGCTATTTTTTTTTATTTTTTCCTAAGTATCATTTACATTAGAGATGATTTGGCTTAGATTTCCTTGAACTATCCAGCTAATGTGTACCACTTAAGATAGAACTTTTAGTTAACAGAATTTTAGTCATTACCTAAGACTTTCAGGGCTATATTGCATAAGGTGAAGAAAAATTATTTAAGAGTAGACAAACTGTGTTTGTAATATCTTATTAGAAGTTAAATTTGACATATTAAGTATTAAAACATTGGCCATAGAAAGAAAACATGATATCCAAGGAGAAAACCCTCTACTTCCCTGTTATTGACAGTATAATTCTACAAATGAAATAGATCTTTAGATATATTTAAAAATGAATGAAGAGAATAAAATGAATAGAGTAAAGAAAGCCTTGTTGATAAATACAACACTTATACATTGCATAATTCACCTGGTTAAGTTACAGAGAAAACTATTGATTCCTCCCACACAACACTGTTGGCTTTTCACAATGCAAGGACCCAAATCTCCCTCCCTGTCTCCCTGCATTTGTCTTTCACATACACAGCTCTCTTTGAAATCTGTGGGATAGGAGGGAGTGCAGTGGGGGATAAAAATCTCTGAATTTAGTGGCCATTTCTCAGGTGGAAGATTGGGAGAGTTGCCATCTTAATGATGCCTCTCTGTGGGAGATGTAGTTTGATGAGGCTGAATGGTCCTGAAAGAATTGACTTGAAGATATAAAGAAACCAAGAATCAGAGAGCCTTTCTGCTTGCAGACGGAATCTTGATATGCTGAGTGGTACAGAGTCATTTTTAAACTGAATTAATTGAATTTGTGTAACTTCCCTTTTTTCATTTAACAAAATTCATTAAAAAAAAAAAAACATTGCTTAGTGTCTGTCATTTCTTAGAGTTGAAACTCATTCCTTTAATAACTTCATCTTTTGACACTGTCAATAGCTACTAGTGTCTTAATTATTCTCTTTCATTCTATTTAAAAGACCAATGGCTAGTTTCCCTTCTCAGATGCTCACATACTCATCTCTATCTCCCACTGAACTCAGTGGTTCTTAACACTATGTCTGGTGATATTCTCATCTTAGTAATTAGACTTCATGATTAGAACAGAATTTGTACTATGTGAGACTTCCTTTAATCTGATTATGTTAAGACAGGGGCTTCCTCAAAACACACTTTTTGGAAAAGTATAAAATTTTAAGCTATAAAAAGATGTAAATTTTTCTCTCTATATATATTACTTGGAATATATAAATAATAAATAAATTATATGTGTATAATATATAATTCGACCCACAGACCAAAAATAGAAGTTAACAAGAAAGTCTTCTGTAAACACAGGATCCATTGAAGGAATGTTATTCCTAGGCATTTGGGGCCAATAAATAAATGCAATCAGTCCACATATTGAAACAAGGTGTGGACATTCAATGCTGTTAAATGAATTAAAATATTAATGATCCCTGTGATTGGAATCTCTGTAAACTGGTTACAGGACAGGAGGCAAAATGACAGAGCAGGAAGAGTTTGGGGTACATTTCGTTATCCTGTCTAAAACCAATTGTCCTTGCTAGGCCCATTCCCCAGCCCCAGCAGCCAATTGCAATGCTTATCATAATCATAACATTGAAGGTTTCCAAAGAAGACATTTCCCTCAGCTGTCCTTATGAGCCTATTTTAAGTGATTAAAATTCACTGCTGTCAAGAAGTTCTTACATGATGTCAACTTAAATTTGTCTCACAAGTTAAGCCATTTCCTGCTTTAGCCCTAAAGAATAGTTGGCCATCCTCTCTTTATGGCCACCCTAGTTAAGTTTGAAGGTAACAATCAAATTATCCAAACCTCTTTCTTTTCTTTTTTTTTTTTTTTTTAAAGTCAAAGTCATCACAACTTATTTATATTTTCATAGGTTCTTATTGTTCTAACGATGCAATTTATTTTCAGGGCCACTAAGCTTTCTGCTATCCCTGGGAGATTAGTGGATGGCACTACTGTTCGTTTCCATTATAGACAGTAACTTGCCAGGATGATTTCAAATTATGGCTGCCTATCTTTTAATACACTGCCAATGACATAATGTTCCCTAAACAACACAAATATAATTGACATCTGTAATTAACATTAGGTCACAGTTTTCTCTCCCACATTAAAAATGTCATCTTTGAAACATTATTTCACTGGTTATGTTTGTGCCAATACAGATATAGCCCAGAAATATTAGCAGTGAACCATGCAACAGGGAAAGCTTAAATCTCCAATGCCCTTCACACACCAGCTATTTTAAAATCCTTTGAAACATGATGGGAATCATTGCCTGTGTATAGAAGGATTTTTTTTTCTTTCATTTCTAAAAACTGGACATAGTAGGTCTGTGTCCTTACCATGCTATGCATGAGAATGAAAGGTGAACAGATGGGTCACTAACCTTCCATATGTCAAGATTGAGGCCTATGTTCTAGTTTTCTTTTGTGTCTTTGATGGTCAGTAGATAGTCTGAGTAGAATTATACAGTTTATGGAATGATTTTGGTGCAGCTGATCAATGTGGTTAATTAATCAAAATAATTTAGGCCTCAGGCTTTCAGCTTTTTCTTCAATTACACATTTCTTCAATTACACATTTAACTTTCAAAAACTGTAAGCTGTCTTGATAATTATTCAAAATATTTTCCAATTTGTCCTCAGAGCTTGAGGAAGTTTGTGTGTATATCAGACTTAAGATTCTCTCTAACTTATAAAGAAGCAAATGCGATACCCATGAGCCTGCTCTGGGTCCACTACCAAAGCAAGAAATAGCCAGAGGTCTCTTAGTTCTGCTTACTATGGATCAGCTATTAAATGTTATCATTATATACCAACCTGGTTGTATATCAAACACATGAAATAAAACAAGCTGTTTATCAAATGATACAGAAACTAAAACACCATATATTTTTAAAAGAATGTGTGGGTGTATTTATGCACAAGATAAGTCAGAGAAAACACCCACAACATAATTCAAATGATTATCTCTGAGTGGTGGGATCATGGGATATTTTTATTTTCCTCTTGTTTATATGTTGTTCTAATTCTTGTATAATGAACATGTGTTACTTATGCAGAAAAAGGTAATTTAAAACATTATAGAGATGAAGTCAGCTAAAAATATTGTTAAATCTTCATTTTGTTAAGCTATCATTGAAATGGTGATCTAACATTTCCACAGTATAGAGGTAGAGACTATCCACACTCTAACATAGTGCTCTTTACTCTCACAAGCAGCCAAGCATGTCAACTAGAGACACTAAGTGAAGTTGTGAACTGTCCCACCCCCGCCCCGCCCAAGCAAAAGAGATCCTACTTACATCAGTGTAGCTGAGTAACAGAAGTTAAGAACCAAAAGCCAGGGGGAGATTGGGCTGCGGGGGTGGGGGGTGTAAAAGGACATTTCAAGTCCCAAGAGAATATTCTGAGGCATTTGTTTCTACAAATAAACATGGAGTTATGTGAGGAATGTTATGTAGCCATAATGCTGTCCATCCTGTATTCCAGACTTTGTGGCTTGAAATACCCGTTCAATGTTCTTAAATTTCACAATTGTGAAATATCCTTCTCAAAATATTTAATTAAAGTTAGTTTAAATTTTCCCTGGGTAATGTGATTGAAGGGACTACATTAAGAAAGAGCATTTCCAGCATGAAGATTATACTTAACCTCACGGTATATACTAGGTGCAATGTTTCATCAAAAGTAAAAAAAAAATCTAATAATACTTTATTTTATAATTGTTTTATTTATTTTTCATTATTCTAAAAATTGAACAACATGTTTCTTTGATTATGATCTTGCTAGCAGAGCTTTGAAAAAAATAGCTAGAGCATGTGAGATCCTGAAAAAATACAGAATATATTTTGCAGTAATATTTTTTTCTTATAAAACAATACAATTTGGTGACTAAGAACATACCTTACACAATGATTACCTGGATACATGTTCCAGGTCTAACACTGTGAACATTAACAGGTCATTTAACCTAACATAAGTATTCTTCTATAAAATAGTTAACCAGCATACATGTGCCATAGAAATGCAATCATTAAATAAAATATTAGAAAATCTTAGACTATTTTCTGGCATATGGAAAGTACTTTATAAAGGCTAGCTACTTATGGGGCACTTATTATGTGCTGAAAAACATGTTAAATTCTAGGAAAATACGCATGAGTCCTGAAGGCATGGTGTACTGACTGACTGGACTTTTAATGTCACCAGTGACACAAAGAAATAAGCAATTATAAATGGTTAGGATGAGCCAATGATAGAAGTTATTCAAGGTGCTGTAAAGATACATGGAAGGAGCACCTATTCCCACTCTGTGAAAAATAGATACTAATACTGATGATGACATTGAGGCTCATGTAAAATGAACAGAGGTCCACAGGTGAAGAAAAGGGACACAACCAGATAGAGAAATCAGCAAGCAGCAAGCAAGTTATTATTTCAGAAAGTATTTTTAAATGTTTTATTTATTTTTATTTACTTATGTATGAAAGATGGGGAGGGATGGGTGCTCCAAGGCCTCTAGTACTGCAAACAAACTCTAGATGTATATGACACCATGTGCATCTGGCTTATGTAGGTTCTGGGTAGTTGAACCTGGGTCCTTAGGGTTTGCAGGCAAGTGCCTTAACTGCTAAGCTATCTCTCCAGTCCCATAAAGTTTTTTTAAAGGTAACCCAACTGAAATGTACTAGGAATAATAGGTGTTTATTATCTTAAGTTACTAAAAATGTAAAAAAATTCAAACAGATTTATTATAGTCCTAATTTTATTTGCTTATCTCTTTTTTCTCTTCCATTTCCCCTCTCTTCCTTTCCTTTTTTTTTCTTTTTCTGACCTTACTGTTCTCTTTATCTCTGCTCTGACTTTGTTCTCAAGCTGGATTCAATTATGGGAACAAAACAAATATGTCAGTTTTAGCTCTCACATTTGCAGGTACCATTGTGGTAACAGAAAATGACCTTTTCCTCCTCCTCTTCCTTTCCTCTTCTTCCAACTCATTTGGATTGACCTCAAACTAATGACCAAAACATGGATGATGGTATCACAATGGATTGTTTGGCTACTGAGGTCTTTTTCTGGAGCTAGGGTTAACAACACCCAGAAACCAAGCTTCCATTCAACAGTAGAAGTCAGGGGTAGATAATGGGCAGAAATAAGATGATGTCCAATAGCAGCTATCATGAGCAAACATACTATACACTAGGAGCGCTAACAAATTCACATTTAGTTTCAAAATCTGAAGCATGATATATGAGGCAATAGAAAAATGGCAGACTTCTAATTAGAGAAATGGGAGAAGGCAAGATAAACAAGGCTTTGCAAAATATCAAGGGATTTGGACCTCTTGATAAATCACGAAAAGAAGTGTTTATTTTGTTTTTCTTTATGAGAGGATATTGTGGGGAGTCAAATTCAGGGCTTTAGGTGCAGGCTAGCACTTTTCTACTGAGCTCTGTCCCCAGCTAGAAAGTAGTTTTGAACTTGGGGATAAAATATCATTATTGTGAAATCTAGGCCAGAAAATGACTTGGAAGACAAGGAAGCTTGGAGACTGAAAACAATGTAAAAGCAATGAATTCAAATACAAATTATTGGTTGCTTAAATATGAAATGGAAGTGTAGCTATGGAAAAGTGAGTACAAAAGACAATTTTGGAGGTTAGAGTCATGAGGGTTTCCTAATTCACTAATTTCATGGAGTTGAGGAAGAAAAAGGAGTCAGGGTTAATGTCCATACTTTTAGCTTGGACAATTTGACAGGTGTCCATGCTTTCCTGACATAGGATTTTCAGTATGAAGAATTCCACTGGTGTGAAGATTATCTTGTCTTGTTGGAGCATCTTAGTTGAAATTTCAATAAAGATATAGATTTTGGGACTAGTAGATGAGTTTGACATAGTTTCAGAAGAAGTTTAAAGAATTGACTAAGAAAAAGTGGCCAGAGGAAAAATAAACAAAAAGAAAAAAAAAAAAACAAAGGTGACTTGGTTCGTGATTGAGAATGGTTATTTTCTAAAGCAACCAAGATAAACCATCTTACTGTGAACATTTTACAAATGAGGCAACTGAGTCATAGTGGTCAAAGTCACTAATTTGTCAAGGTCATCACTGAGTAAGTATCATAGCTGAAATCAAACTGATATTAGACTGACCTAGTGTCTGTGCTCTTCACTGCTAGGCAACATTGTTGGGTTAGGTTACCTTTTCCTCACTTTAACACAGCAAATGAATGACACTACCAGAGTGGAGAGCAGAGAGAGGGTGTACATTTGTGACAAACTTGCAGGAGACAGGGCTCAGCTTCAAGTGAAAAGAAAGAGAGCCAAATGTAACTTTAGCCTAATTACAATAAATGCTAACATTGCTGTCATGTCAAATTCAAACATTGTTACAGCCCCAGCATGGCACTGCTTTGAGGACAAGCAGTTTTCCTTCCATTCTGCTCTTCTCTTTTGCTTGTGAAAATTCTCAAGGAAAAGCAAGAGCCCCACACAACCCAGTAAAGTGGCACCAGGGACAGTTACAATTGAGCATCTGAAATACGGCAAGTCTAAACTGCACAGGACATTGAATATAAAATAAATACCATAATTTAAAGACTCACTGAAACAAAAATAACAATGTCTACTTTTTATTATGAACTTTACTATATGAGGATATCACATGTTGACCATTATCCCATTGGGTTATACTCTTATATTTCTTCTCTCTCTCCATCATTCACTGATGTCCCTCCTCTGTGGGGTTATTGGAATGTACTGTGGGGTCATACATGCACTGATTAATCTCTGTGAGGGAGAGGCAGTGCCTTTCCACCCTGGCCCCTCTTCCTCTATGTTCCCGGAAACTTGGTGAATGTCTTAAAAGTCTCCTTTAATGTTGAGCTTTCTGAAACCCCAGAATATCCGTTTTGATGAGTTTTGAGGGTCCTTGGTGTCTACTGCCATCTCCTTGGGGCAGATTGTCAAAAGAAAGACTAGACACAAAGAAAGACACAAAGAAATTCAGTGGGGAGGAGATTCGAGAGAAGGAAAAGATAGGATGTTGGAAGGGGATTATGATCATGGCATGTTGTGTACATGTTTGGAAATTGTCAATAAAGGTTAAAGTAAATATGTCAACAATGTTTGGTATAAGATACACATTTATGTTATAATTTGTATATATTGGACTAAGTGAAATATACTAATAAATGTAATTTTATCTGGTTCATTCAATGTTTTTATTCATTTATGCAAGCAGAGAGAGATAGAAGAGAGACAGAGAGAATGGGTATGTCAGAGCCTCTAGCCACTGCAAAAGAATTCCAGATGCAAGTGCCACTTTGTGCATCTGGGTTTACATGGGTATTGGGGAATCAAACCCTGGTTATCAGGCTTTGCAGACATGTGCCTTAACTGCTGAACCATCTCTTCAGCCCCTTGTTTTATGTTTTTAATGTGACAAATAGAAAATTTTAAATCCTTTATGTGGCTTGCATTTATAGTTTGAATCATATTTCCATTGCACATTGGCACCTTCTACATCTGTGTAGCAACATGAAGGGAATGGAAGAAGGCTGCATCTCCTGCTATGAAGAATGCTTCTCAGAACAAAATGACAAAGCTGTCATTCCATGTTTACATTTCTGTGACAGATGGAAGTTGTGGTCTTGAGTCTGCAGGAATACAATTCAGAAACAATTCTGTGGTTATGCTAGTCCAGAAGAAGAGGAACACACATTCTTGAGGACAAAAGGCAGAGATAGGAACAACTGCAAAGCACAGAGGACATTAGTGATTGCAGCAGAAGGACAAGGGGATTAGCATTTTAGCTATTTTTTAGGTTGGGTGTTCAGAAGTTGAAAAATGTTGAGTCTGGTGGATATTAATTTTTTTTTAGCAGAGTAAATGATGTCATTGTTGAAAATGTAAATCAAATGGAATCAGATTTTAGGAAAATGCTTTTCTGGAAGTCGGCTTGAGATTAGAGGCTATGGGAAGTATTGAGGCCAGCCAACACAGCAGTGCTGAGGTGATCAGAGACATGGAACTTGAGAGTAAGGCTGGGAGTCATTGCATCCAGAGCTTCTGAGGAGCAATGACAAGGTGGAGAGATGGGCTGAAGTAGGTGAGGGTGCAGAAAATGGGGTAAAGTATCAGAAGATATGGAATAAGCCTGGATATACAGGGAGGAAGTGGAGGGCCAAGGAAAGAAAAGTCCTAATGAAGAGCAGTGGGCATGTGGTGAGACAGTCAAGTGAGGGGTATTGTTGCCAGTGAGTGGATGATGTTGAAGTTCAGATTTTGGAGACTGACTAGATTGCAATGATGTCCTGGCCACATCAAGCCATGAGAATGAGTGTCTGTGTTAGAGCATGAGATAAGGACATTGGAAAAGTGGAGGTAGAAAAAACGAAGGAGTTAGGGATTAAGCAGGGGGATGAAGATCTTCTATCTCAGTCTGGTATGATTTGATACTATAAAATGAGAGATTCACAGCAATTATTAGAAGACATTTTTTCACATGGCTTCATTTTGCTATCATATAAGCAGAAAATATGTTTTATTTTTAGTTACATAAGTGGTTGATTATAGAGCAATAGCCTTATGTGACAGAGATAGCATGTGCTTCTATGGTGGTGGATTCTGAGCTGACTGTTCCTACGATAGACTAGAGCAGACTAAGTTCAGGTTGCTATTCTGTAACACAACATGCTGTGTGTCCAGATGTCACTTGCCCCTCTTAACTTGCTCTGTGGAACGGGGACTTGAAGACACAGCACAAATGCTCTGACTCAGGATACGGCTGTTGCTCCAAGTTATGAAGACCTTTGTTTCTGATCCAAGAGCCTTGTATCTTCTGCTGGAATCCATGAAATGAAAACAGGTTAACATCTTAGTTGATACGTAGTGCAAAAATGACTCTTCATTTTATGGACAACTATTTCTAAATCCTATTCAGCTCAACTCTAACATCTTTCATAACTCTTTTGTTTCATTCAAGAATTTTCCCTCTTCTTTCCTTTATTAACCTGATATCCTGACTACCAGAGCCATGTTTTCTTACTTAGATTTGTTTTAGACCTAGTACAACATAATACTCTATAAGGCTCCCAGATTCTTTTTCATTTGTATCTTTCTTAAAACAATAGCATATTAGCCGGGTGTAGTGGTGCACGCCTTTAATCCCAGCATTCAGGAGGCAAAGGTAGGAGGATCGCCATGAGTTCAAGGCCACCCTAAGATGACATAGCGAATTCCAGGTCAGCCTGGGCTAGAGTGAGACCCTACCTTGAAAAATCAAAAAATGAAAAAAAAAATAGCATGTTATAATTTTATTGATGAAGACCCATATTAGTCTCTTTTCTCAGTTATATTTGATATAAAATGCTTGTCAAACTCATGCATTCTCTGTCATGTACAATCTTTTGTATCTCATATACTAACTACAGTAGGTGGATAAAATCAATGGATGTGTAAATTCTTTAAATAATGGCAAATGGAGAAAAGTGAATTTCAAAGTAGAAAAAAAAGTGAACCTGAAAAGCATTCGAAAGAAGGTCATCAGCAGAATTAACAACAAAAAAAATGTCTGGCAAAGTTACAGTTAGGCAGCCAGTAATACTCTATTGATCAGTCTTTCTCAATCAATGAGGCTGTGCCTAGATTATTGATGCAAAGGTATTAAGCAAAATTTTATTTCAGCTAACTTGTTGGCTCAGATGTCAACTGAAAGTCATTTCCCCAGTCAATCAAATATACAATAAATCTGAGCTGACTTAACTCTTAAACATTTTTGTATCTATTTTAGTTTCGAATCATCTTTGAGAAGGAAGCAATTAACACATAACTAACAGAAGGAAAGCACCATGTTTTACAAATAAAACTGAAGAGCACATGCTAGAAGAAAAAGAAAGATAGGAAACATGCTTTTGGTATGTTGAAGAAAGCAAAATTAAAATAACTTGAAATAAAATGTGTCTAGTTTCCAGCTTAGTTCACAATCTTGGTAACATCAGCACCCAGCATTCAGCTGTGCATGTGGTCATATCCACCATGGAAGCTTGTACCTAAAACAGTTGGTGTTAAAGGCAAACGACAAGAATTGAAGACACAACGTGTCAAGAAGACAGTTGGTGTGTTTTCCATGGTGGGACAGTCATGTATGTATGTATGTGTGTATATATATATATTTATATTTATATATATTTATATTTATATATATTTATATATATTTATATTATTCTGATTTTACATTCATAGTATTGGTTCCATTGTCCTCCTCCCTGTCCTCCCTCTTCCAAAGGGACCCTCATCAATGGGGAATGTGGGTCATGCATTGTGGGGTAGTCAAGAGTTCTGGGGGTAGGCCTCAGTCTCTGTGCATAATGCCCCAACTTGTGACTCTAACATTCTTTCCGCCCCCTCTTCCACAAATTTCCCTGAGCCACATTGCTGTCATTTTAGTTCTGCTTCAGTGATGAGGTTTTGGGAGCCTCTGTGTCTCTGGATATCTGGCTTAGTTGGAGTTGGATGTTCTCTGTGTTTATCTCCTTCAGTCTTTTTCTGGTGTCGTGATCACCATGAATGCTGTGTTCTTGCCCTTCCCCTGCGTTGTTCTATGGTTTCAGCTGGGGCTCTGGTGAGGTGTGGTTAGCTGATCATCCCTTCAGGTTTGTTGTCCATCTGAAAAAAGATAAGCAAATTCTCCAACGGAGAGAGAAGTTAGTACTAGATAGAAGGGATGACCATATATGTTTTGGAGGATTTTATATGTGTTGGATCTCTTCTAGCCCACATTTGGTGGTATCTTGATCTTGGAGACTGAGCTCATTTTTTGTACCTGGTTTTGACTTATTTCCCAGTTCCAGCAATGAGTTCCATTCCACTGTGTGGATCTACTAGCCAAATCAAGAGCAGTTGGTTACCCACCATGGCTGTTTGCCACTACTGCCCTTGTATGAGCATTACGTCAGGTTGTTACCTACTGGGTATCTTAGACTGCAAGTTGTTTGGACCAATGTCGGACATTTTCCCCCAGTTTCTTGAGTAGCACCCTCTGGTACTAGACTAACTAACTGTCTGGGGACTGACAGTCATTTGACAGAACACTTATGATGCATTCTTTCCAGAGTCCGCTCTTCATGTTGTTATTATTTGGATGCATTCATCTCTTATTTCATTTACATCTAAGCCTCATTCTACTATCCCCAGAATCATTTGGTCTATGATGCTATTTGTATAGCACTAGCTACATCAAAATATTAATCTTTCTACAGGTCAGCTATAATTTTGTGACTTGAACATTTTGTCAGCTTCAGTCCTCACTACTATTCTAGAATGGACCTGTTTTACTCTCCTTCTCTTCGAACACTTCTCCTCAGTTCTAAGAAATAACAGCCATATACCATACCCACATGTGACACCAGCCAAGAGTGACTATAGCACAAAACCCACTTACACTATGTCCACATCCACATATAACAACCCAGTGTGATTATACCACAAAACCCTTTTACACTATGTCCACATCCACATATAATAAAGCCAAACGTAACCACATAACAAAACCCTCTTACACTATGCCCACTACCACATGTAATACCAGACTTAGGGGACTATACCACAAAACCCTCTCATAATTCTAGAGTGCTACAGTGTATACTCTAAACAACATTGCTGTTTTCACTATAAAATTCTAGGGTTTTTATTTGCATCTATGCAAAATGTTACTTAGGTTTTAGGCTGATATCACTTGTATACGTGTCACTGAAGCCATCATTGTGAAAAGTCATTGTGGCATGCAACTTGAGGCTTAACCTGTCATTTTCTAACTATATTTTGAGTCTAATCATACTTCCTGTCTTCTAAAATAAGTGGAAAACCCTGAGAAAAAGGGAAAAATCCATTTCTACATATTCTGTATATTATCCAAAGGGATAGAGAGAATACTGATCTTTATAAAAACTTGTTGATATGTCTTTCATATTTTTCAGATGGAAAAGCCAAGATAAATTTAGTTTAAAGTAGTTAATGGCTTATACTTTTAGTGTGCCTGAAAACAATACTCAATTCCAGGGAAGCCTCATCACTTTGACTAAGTGACTTTGATCAGAACTTAATCAAATCAAGGTACAATAAATAAGAAAGAAATTCACTTTTACTGCTCATTATTCCTCCCTTTTCAAGATATGTGTGTGTGTGTGTGTGTGTGTGTGTGTGTGTGTGTGTAATTTTAAAAAGTCTCTGCCTTAAGTTGGAATGTAATTTTCATGAAAACATTATTTTAACAACCAACATGATCACCAGACTAAGAGTGTTCAGTTTTTCTCTCTCATTGGAAATGAAAACTAGTTGAGAACTAGAAAAAAAGAAATATAGGTACTCTGTCCAAGTCTTAGCAAGTGGTTTCCTTTAGTAGACACAAGCTATTTCTAAATACATAAAATTAACTTTACTTGGATTCTTAATGAGCCTTTTAAGAAGAAAGCATGTTTCTGGCAAATAAGTAGACAGCTGGGTGGGTAAGAGTGCTTGCTATGTAAGCTTGAAGAGCTTAGTTCAATTCCTAGAACACACTTAAAGAGACAAGCATGGCTACATGTGCCTATAAAGCCAGTGCTTTGTGTGCATTGGGGTAGAGTGGGGAAAAGAGGAATGCTGGGACTCACTTTCAGTTTATCTCACCAAAAGAATGGCCAGTACCAAGTTTAGTGAGAGATGTTGCCTGAAGGAAAAACAGTGGAGGAGTGATAGAGGAGGACACTGAAGGACCTCCTCTGGCCAACTGCGGTAGTTTGAATATATGTCACCCAATATATTCAGTGTTTTATTAATTTATAGTTTGCATCTGCAATCACCTTGCTAGAGGCAATGCCACTGGGGGCTGGTCTTAAGGTGTGGTGGTGGGTTTGAGATTCCATTGTAAAGATATGCAAAGTGTGCCTAATAGGAGTTCCTGAAGTGTGCTGTGGCTTTTGGGCTGTAGTTTTGCTCTGTGTGTTGTGTGCCTGGTTGGTTTTTCTCTCTCTTGCCTGGTCCTGTGAGAGCAGGCCACTTCTCCTGCCATTATGGAACTTCCCCTGGATCTGTAAGTCTCAATAAATAATATCCCTTCTTCCATAACTGTGCCTGGTCTGGAAGTTCATCTCATCGAACCTGAAGCTGTCTGCTACACCAATACATGTGTGCAAATGGGACATGCACATCTTCATATACATACATGCACACACACACACACACACACAACATGCTACATAGACACACCAAAAATAAATAAATAAATAAAATATATTTCCATAAATTATAAATGGGATAAACAGGTCGCTGTGCATTATACTGTTGCTAGTTTTACTCCTTTACATGCCACATTGTCTTTCCATATCTAAAGCTCAGGCTGTCTTCAGTCATGCATAGGACATAAAAGCTGCCTCCTGCAAGTGCAGGCTGGCTAGGATACTATATTCTTTGCCCTGTCCTGTGTTCTGGAAGTGGCTACACTCAGAGGTGCCCCTAATTTTGCAGCTGTGTCACTCTTATCCCTGCATCTCTTGCTATGTCTATGACTATGTGTTTGTTTCTATCCTGACATGGCATTTTCCTCTTAGGAGAAAACTCATCAAATTATATTACCAACTACCCTAATGACTCCACTTGAACTTAGTTACTTTTGTTGAAAATCCTAATAAGGTGATTCCCACAGGTATTTGTGGTTAGGACTTCAGTATGACTTTTGGGAAGATGTAATTTTAGTCTACCACCTATATATAGGTGATAATATCTTTAATCTTAACAACTACATATGTTCATTAACAAATGAAAATATTTTTATTAATTTCTTCCATGAATGGTTGATAGAATTCAGCTGAGAAGCCATCTAGTCCTGGACTCTTCTTTTTGGGGAGGTGTTTGATTACCTTTTCAATTTTGATGGTTGTGATAGGTTTGTTTAGGAGATTAATCTGCTCTGAGTTTAGCTTTGGTAGGTGGTATGTGTCCAGGAATTCATCCATTTCCCCCATATTATCCAGTTTTGTGGAGTAGAGGTTTTTGAAATAAGTCCTGATGAGTTTCCAGTTTCACTTATGTCTGTTGTAATCTCTCCTTTTCAGTTCTAATTGTGTTCATTTGAAGTGTCTCTTTTTCTCGCTTGATCAGATTGGCCAGGGGTTTATCAATCTTGTTTATTTTTTCAAAGAACTAGTTCTTTTTTTCGTCAATTTTCTTAATTGTTTTCTTAGTTTCCAATTCATTAATTTCTGCTCTGATCTTAATTATTTCTTTCCATCTGGAGCTTTTGGGGTTGGATTCTTCTTGTTTTTCCAATGCCTTTAGGTGGATGGTTATATTATTTATTTTGGATCTTTCTGTCTTTGTTATGAAGGCATTTAGTGCTATGAATTTTTCCCTAAAGACTGCCTTCATTATGTCCCATAAGTTTTGGGTTGATGTGTTCTCATTGTCATTCAATTCTAGAAATTTTGCAATTTCATTTTTTATTTCATCTACTACCCATTTATTGTTTAAAAGTGTGTTATTCAGTTTTCAGGAGCTGGTGGAATTCCTGGATCATTCTTTGTTAATTTCTAGCATTATGACATTGTGGTTTGGTATCATACAGGAAATTATTTCAATTTTTCTAAATATATGGAAGCAGGCTTTATGGCCCAGTATATGATCTATTGAGAAGGTTCCATGGGCTGTTGAGAAGAATGTGTAATTTGTGAATTTGTGGTAGAATGTTCTGTAGATAAACATTAGGTCTAATTGATCTATGGTTTTGTTGATCTCTCTTACTTTTCCTGTTAATTTTCTGTTTGGATGATCTATCTATTGCTGATAGTGGAGTATTGAATGAAAGTATTTTTAAGGAAACATTTTCAACAACCATAAAGTTTTAATCAGATTATAACAAGCACCCCACTTGTACAGGTGAACTGATATAAATTTACTATCTTATTTCTTTTCTTTGCAAGACTTCATGTTTTCTGTTAGCAAAGCTATTTTGCTCCTTTACCATTCCTTGAAAAAGTTTCTCCTGTATGTGTACATTTTATACTACCTATTTAAGTGATTTGCATTTTACAGACTATATATTAATAGCTAGGTGGTGACAACATTTTAGAGATCACTATGATATTTCATGTATTGAGATTTCAAAACATTTTTAAAATTTGGCCACTTAAGTTGTTAAAATTTTAAATATTTCATTAGAATAGATGAATGTGTCTTCTTATTTATACTAACAAATTTCTAGCATCCACAATAATTCTCTTTGTTTTCATCAATACATTTAAAAATATTTTATTTATTTATTTGAGAGCAATAGAGCCCTCCAGATGTGGGAGATAGAGAGAGAATTGGCATACCAGGGCCTCTAGCCACTGCAAACAAACTCCATATACATGTACCACCTTGTACATCTGGCTTATTTGGGTACTGGGAAACTGAATCTGGGTCCTTAGGCTTTGCAGGCAAGCTAAGCCATCTCTCCAGCCCTCTTTAATACATTTTAAAAACATATTTTATTTATTTATTTGCAAGCAGAGAGAAAGGGGAAAGGAAGGAAGGAAAGAAGTAAAAGAGAGAAAGACAGAGAAACTCCAGACCTATGTACCACTTTGTGCATCTGACTTTTTGTGGGAACTGGGAAATTGAACCTGGGCCATCAGGCTTTGTAAGCAAGTGCCTTTAACTGCTAAGCCATATCCCAATCCCAATTATTTTTTTTTTAAGTACTCCCTTTACTTTGCAATTAGAAATTGACCTCTACTTTAACAAGATAGAATACTCTCAGAAGATATTTATTTTAAATAATATAAATAAGTAGTATGTATGAGAATTTATACTTCATTTCTCTGAAACTGGAGTCTATGAGATAAACACTGTAATTATAACACTTTCAAATGTAAAAAGGATAAAAAGGATTAGCATACACATTGTGTTTACATGAGACAACAGGTTAATTTTTTTCTGTTTCTTGTGAGATTATTTTTTAGCTAAATTGAATAGTTATTCAAACTTCCAATAGTACTGGTCAAAAAGATTAACTTCAGTTGTCAGAAGATAAATATATTTTTTGAAAAAAAAAAACATTTCAATTTAAAAGTCTTCATAAAACTATACTACAAATTTAGGAGTTGTATTTTTAAAATTTACATTCACTTTCTAATTTGGTTTATAATTGAAAGAATAAATATGTATTATCATTTGTTTAGCCTTTCCATTTTACTTATTGGTAAACATAATAGACATCACCTTAACAATAAAATATGTTTTAAGAAAAATCTAGTGGTATCTGTTTGTGATTAAACATAAAGCTTCCATATGTGCTATCTCTCCTTGAATTCAAGTTGCCCACAGAAACTTGATCAGGGGTATAATTACACCCTGCTTGAATCAGGAAAGTCAAATCATGTCAGAAACAATTATTTCAGTTGTAAATGTTTTGTGAATTAAAAGTTGAAAATACACAGATAGCATAATGTTAATGTGTCACCGAACCTAGCTGATAGCCTGGAGAGTAAAAGGCCACAAAGTTATGTGGTAAAATTATGCTATAGGGAAACACATAGCTCTTGCATTAAAAAATATGTCTGTAAAATAAAAAAAAATTAAAGAAGAATGTCTGTGCTGACTTCTAGACTGTGTCTAAATTGTTATGGTAGTACATTGTCTTAAAGTGTTGGCTATCATTGACACTAATCTACTATATTATCACATGCTTTCTTACCTTTGGAATCTTGGGGAAAAGCACACTATATTAATAATTTCTATGGAAAATCTTGGTAGACTGGTGGTTTGACTAAAGGATGTGCCTCATAATATTCTCTGTTTAAATCCATAATCCTTAGCTGGTGATGCTGTTTAAGTAGGTTGTAGAATCCATAGGATTTAGAGCTTTGCTGAGGGAAGTGTGTCATTGGGGTGGTTGGCCTTGAGGTTATAGCCAGCTCCTGAGTGGTAATTTCACTCTCTACTTCCTGTTGGTCAGTATTACAAAGTGAGGCTAACTTCCTTCTCCTGCCATGCTTTCCCTACAATGATGGCCTGTACATTCTGGAACTGTACTGTAAACCACAAACTTCTTTCCTTTCCTAAGTTATTTCTGGGTAGATATTTAGTTCCAGCAACAAGAAAATATCTGATGCATAGACATATAATCCAAACATCATGTTTCCAAACAAACACTCTAAGAAATGGCAAAGCCAGATAATTGACTATATCTGTACCACCAGTTTTTGACAGAATAAAGAAGAAAAAAAAAATCAGTTGTTGGATTGAACTTGTTTTATGTAGTCCAACAGCTTTGGAAACTCATTTATTCCAGGAAGAAAGATAGTCATGGTGAAAGCTGAAGAGCTCAACGGGACAAGCACTGCAGTATTAAGCTGGAGGAGAAACCCAGTTAACTACCTTGAGGGCAAAGTGTCAGTGTGGAAGGAGAAAGACATACACACACACTGACGGGGCAGATGTGGAGTCAGATGTGATAGGATGGGTCATAGAATTCACAGGAAAAAAATTATTTTTAACCAAAGTTAAGGTTGTGATGATTCTAGGCTTGTTGACTTCCTTTAAAATTTTATTTTAATATGAATGACTTATATTTCTTGAATGTGTTTCAAACTGTCTTCTTATGCAACTAGACCTGCTAGTAGGCAATAGCAATTGCTATACTGCTGTAGGCATATATGTTATATTAATCACTGAAATTCCTAAAATAATCACAGTTGAGATTTTACATTCTGCATATCAAATTGTGATCCCAAAATATTTTCATTTCCTCAAATTAGGTCTCATTCAATGTCTCCAGGATAAATTGAGAATTTTTTTTGGTAAATTTTAATGAGTACTATACCATACATCTGGCATATTGGACTATAAGTTCCTGTGTGAAACAAAAAGAATTTATCATTTTTATTTATTTGCATCAGGTATGTGTGCATGTGTGTGTGTGTACATGCACACACACACATGCCAGGGTTTATTGCTGCTGCAAACAAATGCATATTCAGCTAGGGAACTGAGCCCGTGCCAGAAGGTTTCACATGCAAACACCTTTAACCATTGAGCAATATCCCCAGCCCTAGCAATAGTATATCTTGCTCAGTTTATTTTTTTATAAAACATTAAGGACAAATTAAACTAATTTCTAGCTAAATTTAATGGTTAGTTTTTATAAATAAATTGTGATAAAATCTACTAATTTTTGTTTTTTCTTAACGATACAATTGAAGACCATCATGTTGGGATCTATACTCCCTCTCTCTTTTTCATTTTGATTCTTTCTAATTGTCCTTAGTTTTTATTTTTCTTTCTCCTGAGTGCCCAGGAACAATTTCAAAAGCAGAGAAATTAGTTTTGGACACTTATCAGAAATATATTCTCCCAGAGCTTTTTAATAGGTTAAACTCAGGACAATTTCAGACTGACTGCTATCTGAGTCAGTTCATAGACCAACCTGGGTTGTAAGTTGATTCCCCAGCTATAGAGGTCTTGCCCCATTATTTGACATTCTTGATTCAAGCACTGTGTAATTATAGGCCTAATCAAGTTTCAATAGTCAGCCTTAATAAGAATCAGAAGCTTGAATTTCATTGTCAACCATCATTTAGTTTCTAAGGAATAGAGAGTGATATAGCTTGTAGGAGTAAGTATGCTGTATCCATATCTGCTGAAGCCTAGGGTACCACTTCTCCACTATAGTCATAAATATAGCATGTAGGAACCAACTGTTTTACAGAAAGACTGTAAATCTGAAATAATTTGGGAGCATTTAGCTCTTAGCTACCTCCTCAGCTTAAATGGCTAATGTTTGCATTTAATGTTTTCATCTACATGCAAAGGGGGTAAGGGAAGTCCAGGGATCACTTGAATTATTTTCATCTTACCATAAATACATTTTCTGTTAATTTTCCAAGATGAATTTCAATTCAGGATTTGGAAAAGGAGTAGGAAGGGGAGGTCAATGATGAGACAATTTTACCTTCAGCTAGCTTAGGTTACAATCATTTTATTCATTTTATCAAGAAAAATTATATGATGGTTGCGGAGTATGTGAGCTTCTCTGATGAGACATACTGAGCATTTATCACCACAGATAGAATTTCAGTAATTTAAACTTTCTTAAGGAAAGACTGTTTGCTGGCAAAAATCTCCATCTACAACAAATATTTACTGTTTCTCTGCTGAGTTCACAAGCTTAATATTTAGTGTTCCATAATTGAAGGGACTTAAGAGTTGTTGCTCTCTCTATAAGTAATTCTTTATGTTTCCCATTTGTTCTCTCATATTCTGAAGAATATTTTGATAGTTGACTATATTAATTTAGATTTCTCCTAAATTTATAGATCTTATGATTATAATTTTTACAACATACTCTTATTGTTTGCACTACAAAATTATGAAAACAAAGTTGTGAGTATCGATATTCATAGTGTCATAATCATTTTTTTACAAAGCAATGTTATAGCAATTTTAATATTACAAAGGAAAGATTGGCCATTCCTAGTTTCATTACTATTTTGCAGAAAACATTGAGCAATAGTGATGAGCACAGAATTTGAAATCAATTGCATGACTTCAAATCTCAGTTCTGCTACTTGTTAGTGATATGTGATATAGAAAGTCCTTGTCTTGGTTTCTAGATCTGTAAAGTAAACATGATATCAAAACATCAGTGATAACCAAGCATGGTGGCGCACACCTTTAATCTGAGTACTTGGGAGACAGAGGTAGGAGGATTGCCGTGAGTTCGAGGCCACCCTGAGACTACAGAGTGAATTCCAGGTCAGCCTGAGCTAGAGTGAGACCCTACCTCATAAAAACAAACAAAACAAACAAACAAACAAACAAACAAACAAAAATTCGTTGATAGAGGTTCTTCTAGGATTAAATAAGTTAACCTTTGTAGCATAATAAGAATATATATATATCACTAAGTTACTCAATAATTTAAATTATATAAATTGTCACTTCATTTTTAAATTTTAATTAATAGTATATCTGTGTAATACCTCTTACAAATATTTGGAAATAAACATTCCATTTAATTGACATATGACTTATAAAACAAAATGAACAAACAATCCTCCTGCTTTCTTTCTAGAAATGAGACCATCAATTTTGAGAGTTGCCAAGTAGAACACTTCTCAATTGTATGCCTGGGCTTGTTTTCTGTGGCCATACACTACCGTCTTCTAGATCCTCAAGGTGACACACCTAAGTTCATATGAGATACCAATCCATTCCTCAGCTATTTGTTTGGAGGTTTAAAGATTGTAACATTAAAGAAAGTGATGTAGGGAAAGAATGCTTGGTAAACTGTTGATATTATTATTAAATTAGTGTGATGTAACACTTCAATAGTTTCAAGGCAGCAGTAGTGTTATAAAACAACAGTCTGAGGATTGTTTCTTTCCTTGGTAACTCAAAATGTTCATAGGTCCTTGTTTAAATATCAGTAATTACTATCTGTCCTTTCTGAGTGTGAGAAATAGAGTAAACACAGAACCCCACATTCAATGCCTTCTGAATTGAATAGCAATTTATTTTTCATTTCTTAACACTTGAATCACATTAGATACTAAAATCATCCCTTGCATGACTGTTCCTTCAAATTGTTTCTTATTGCTACTTTGAATTTCCAAAACACAGCTAATATAATTCTCCAACAAATTAACTGGGAAATTTCATTCAACCCAAAGACAAATCCACAAACAGGATGGGAGGTTTTCAAAACCTCTCCTTTACTATATTTTGTTATGTGTGTAGTAGAAAATGACTTCACCATTTAAGTTTTCATAGCTATCTCACTTTTTAAAGGGGAAAAAAGCAGGTATTGTGCTCAAGCTGCATGACTATCAGGAAGAACAGCTATCCAGTCAATTCTGTATCACACTGTGTGTCTTAAGAGCGAACTTCATTTAGTAAGTTGTTATGGAACTCTGTGCTTCATGGTAAATTATCAGTATTATGTGCATAGTATTCACACACTCAAGGGCTTCCATACAAGTCTAGAACTGAAATGATTAAATTTATATTACACATCATTGCCAGGCTGAAATGTCCAGCTATGAGTATTTATCAAAGGGGGAAAATAAAGATTGTTCACATGAGAAGCAAAATAAAGATAAAAAATGCAGTGGGGCCTAACGTGGTGGCACACACCTTTAATCTCAACACTGAAGAAGGAGAGATAGGAGGAGGATCACTGTGCGTTCGAGGCCACCCTGAGTCTACATAGTGAATTCCAGGTCAGTCTGGGCTAGAGCAAGACCCTACTTTAAAACAACAACAGCAAAGATATGTAATGGGATGTTCCTTTGGATTCAGGTTGATTCCAGTAATATTTATCAATTCTGCGAGAATGATGGTAGAGAGTTGCCACATTAGGCTTCTCTACAGTCCACTTAGAAAGTTTTTTTGTTAAAGAATTTAATTCAAAGAGATTTTTGACAAATTAAGAAATGACCTGATAACAGTTCAGAAAATGTCAAGGGTAAGCTAGGTATTAGGTTTGGACTATCAGTAATCTCATAGCAGATAGGAAAGACCCAGTTGAGCAGCCAGAACAAGACTGCGTACTCACAGTAAAGTGAATATGAGTTCGTTAGTTGCCTCCAATGTGAAGCAAATTGTGCATGTACTTATTGAGTAAAAGGACATGTGCAAAAAACATTATTTAATGGATGATAAATAACCAAATAATCAGGTGGCCAAGAAGATCGATAGCTTAAATAAGAGAGGGAAAAATTAGAAATTTTGCAAGGTAGTATCTTAGCCACACTGAATTATGTCACTTCCTTCTAAATTTTTGAGAGAGGGACTTGTTAAACTACCCAAGCTGGCCTCAAACTACTGGTTCAAGAGATGCTCAGGCTTAGGTATTCAGAGTAGCTGGGTTACAAGCATATGTCACCATGCCTGGTTGGGTCCATTTTTGAATAAGCTGTAGCATAGGAAATTAACAAATTTTATTGCCCTGTGGTTTCAATATAAATTGTCCTCAATAGGCTCCTTTGTTTGGACTTGTTTCCCAATTGGTGGCATTGATTAAGAAGGTTGTAGAATCCTCAGCATGTTAAGCCATGCTGGAGGAAATGGGTCACTTGGGGAAAGTCTTGAGATTTTCAGAACAACATCACTCCCTGTTCATTCTCTGATTCCTGACTGTCAATGCAATGGAATCAACTAGCCACCTGCTCCTACAGATATGCCTTCTCCATGTAATGGACCGTACCCTTGAAACTGTAAATCAAAGCAAACTCTTCCCTTCCTTAGGCTGCTTCTTAAAAGGTATTTCGTGATAATAATGACTAAAATAATTAATACAAACACTAGTTCTAAAGTCTTTTTCTACACAGTTACCATGTAGAACTGACTCAGATGGAGTTCCACATCCATCATTACCTTTAACACAATCAGCTATTGATTACTTTTCAGAATCTCTGGTCTTGTAACTAAAGATGAGGATTGGGTTCTTGCTCCCTCTCCTGACCCTTCCCTCTCCCTGTATTTCTAATTGGAAACATATAAATAACTGCATTTGGTTAGCTCTTTAGTCCAAAATTCAAACTCTATACCCAAAAGATATCCTCCTGGGAGAAAAAGCTGCTTGATATTAGCTTCAAACATGAGAATGTACTTTTTAAATATTAACTTTTTTGAAACTTTATTACCATTTCTTATAGACATGTATGTTATGAAATTAATTTACATATGCTATGAAAGTAATTTGAATGGACCATAGAGTAAAATTTAAGATCTAAAACTACTACATGAATACAATAAGATTAAATTTAGTGCAATTAAGTTTATCCAAGATTTATTAATTATGACAATGTCTGGGGCTGGAGAGATGGCTTAGTGGTTAAGGCACTTATCTGTAAAGGCTAAGATTCCAGGTTTGATTCCCCCATAACTATATAATGCAAGATGCACATGGTGGTACATGCATCTGGAGTTTGTTTGTGGTGGCTAGCAACTCTAGAGTGCCCATATTCTCTCTCTCTCTCTCTTTCTGTCTCTCATAAATAAATATCTAAAAAGTAAAACACAAAATAACTTTTAGCATGTTCTCAATTACTATATGTCTATAGTAGTTCTGTATGTTTATTTATTATTCTATTTGGTTTGTTTATATACTTTTGCAAATGTCATACTCCTTTGATAACTGTAGCTTTGTTATATATTTTGCTATCTATTAAGGCTAGCTTTCTGTATTTCACTACTTTCTGACCAAAGTATTTAAGAAATGAATGCAAAGTTGATAAACTTCTGAGAGAATTTAGAAATTAGTGGACAATTATGCAAAAACTATACTTACAACATTTGCTTGGAGAAAACAAAGAGGAAAGAAATAAGGTAGAAAATTAAGACCTTCATAGAAATTTTTAATTGCAATGAGATTTAAAATCAATTACTGAAATTAGAAGTTGGATAATCTACTTAATATTAATGAATGAAAACAAGAGGGCAAGGAGAAAAGAAGGGAAAGCACATATAAAAGGGGGTAAGAAGGGAAGGAAAGGGAAAGCATAGGATGCTGGGCATGGTGGCAAAAATACCAAGTTCTGAACAACCCTGAGCTCACACACCAGAAGATTAGTGAACAGAGATGGTGCTTTATTTAAGCTATCCACTGTGGGATTCTCTTTAGATAAGGCAGGCTGAGAAGATGTTTGCAGGCTGTGAGAAATGGAATGGATATGAGATTGGAAGTTGCTGTGCTGTTAACACGTTGGGATCTTATGAATGATAAAAAAGGAGCTAGAGGAATAGAAATACGTATTCTGAGAAAGAGCCAGTGGTTATGATTATATGGATAGTTCAGTTTAAGACTAATAAAAATACAAGGAATATTTTTGGCAGAGTGAAGGCCATGAATTTAAGTATAGCTAAAGTGATTGTGGCTGAGGAAGTGACTACTAGATGTAATTAAGTCTAAGATGCATGTATATTGAAAGGGGCATGGAAAACATTCGTATGTAATGGGAGGTACATGTATATCATTCCTCACCTTTCATATTGTCAGAGACAGGGTTGTCTTGGTTTTTGCTGCTGCAAATATTAAGCTATCTTATCTGCAAGATCCTGGAGTCTCCTGATTCCATCTCCCATTGCTATAGGTGTGTTGAGATTGCAGATGTGAGCATTAGGATTACAGATGCTTTCACTACATGAGTCTGGATTTACACGACTTCTGAGGAGCTGAACACATGAAGATCTAAACTTCAGTTGTCAAGTTTGTGTGTTACAAGTAGTTTTAAGCACTGAGCAACCTCCCTTTCCCAAGATGGAAAGATTTTAAGTTCCATTCCAACATCTTAAATCAGGAATTCACAAAGTGAGGTTTTTAAATCTTTGGATCCTCAAGACATTTCAGGCATTTTTTGAGGTAGCTAATGAGTTCTTACTAAACTAAGATATAATTTTCCCTTTCTTTTGTTGTTTGTTTTGCATGTGCAAAAATTGTTTGAGAAAAACTAACATCACATCAGCCTGAGAAAATGATGCTTTCCTCCTAAACTCAGGAATAAGAAAAGATGTATGTTCTCTGCCTTTATTCAACTTTGTACTAGAGGCTGTATTCAGGGCAAGTAAGCAATCAAATGAAATAAAAATAAGCCAAGTTGAATTGGAAGAAATACAACTATATTTTCAGATGACATGCACTTATACATAAAATCCCAAAGGAATCCTCATTAAAAATTATTAGAGCTGGTAAACAAGTTAAGTAAGTGTTCAAGATAGAATATCAATATACAAAACTCAATTGTTTTCTACTCACTAGCAAAGAACAATCCAGAAATTAAATTAAAGATGATTCTATTTATAATAGCATCAAGATGAATAAAAAGATAAAGAATAAATTTAACAAAGGAATATTTAAGACAGGCACTGAAAAAAGATGAAATATCATTAAAGAACTAAATAATTGCGTGGTGTCCTATGTTCATGGATCAGAAACATTATTTTGTTAAAATGATAAGAGCCCCAAAATTGTCTTACAGACAATTTACAGACAGTTTCAATAGTCATTTCTATGTCATTAATCATAAAAATCAAATGGAAATTCAAAGGACATTCATAAGTCAAAATAATTCAGTAAGAAAAGTAAGTTGAGAACCACATACTGAGGGAGAAACAGGAGAATGCTAGCTTTGTAAAGGCAATTTTATTTAGAGGCAGGAACCCAAAGAGGAAACCCGAAGATGTCACCCAGTCTTGGCAGGAATGGAACTCATGACTAATCCCTTCTCACCTACAAGGGCTGCAGCACCCTCTGCTGCCTTTACATTCCAGCCCACTACCTAGGTGGGCTAGCCTTTGGGTAAATTTCTAGAATCTGAAAACCAATCAGGTCTTCCCATACATATCTGAGTCTGACAGAAGAATGCATTTTTAATTGACTAAAGGTCAATAAAAGCTTTTCTGTGTTGTTCTTAGTCCTCTCTGCCCTGTGATCTCTTCTATCTGGACATGTAAGGTCACCCAGAAGGCTTCCCCTTGGCCTAGGCATTTCCCTGTTTTGTCCTCTATCTGTTTCAGGCTTTGGGATAAATTACTTTAATTATGTATGGTCTTCTCTTATCTCTGAGTCTACTACCTTTATTATAATAGGTAAGGAACCCCAAAATTGGGGTTCATAAGTTTGGGACAACCCTCCTAAATCCCCAAATCCCACAGGAATACTTCTTGATTTAAATTCTAAAAATCTACAGGGATGCACATAGTGTGGCATGTTAGTAGCCAGTACACTGCATTGTGCACTGTACACTCATCATCTAAATACAGAGCAATACAATGGAATCAACGTTATGTAGAGAAGCTGCTACATTTATGGTCAATTAAGTTTTTATATGATTACCCAGAGAATTTAAAAGGGGAGTATCTAGTCTTTTCAACAAATGGTGTTGATAAACCTAGGTATCACATAAAAAAAGATTATGCCCTTTTTTATATAAAGAAAAACATACTCAAAATATAGTAAAGACTTAAATGAAAGTACTAAAATTATAAAACTGTGGAGCAAAGGTAAGAAAAAAAGGATCATTTCATCTTTGTATTAAATGGACAGCATATACACACAGAAAGGAAAATCAGTGGGGAAGCACTAGAAATTATGCTTCAATGACATTAACACCAAAAAGATAAACACATTTCAGAGACAAGGAAAAAATATTTACACGCCATGCATCTGACAAAGATATAGGATCTATAATATATAGAAATATAGAAATTCTTATAATTAAATAATAAAAAGACAAACACTTAAATTGAAAATTGCACAAAGGATCTTAGTAGGTATTTTTCCAAAGAAGATATAAAAATGGCTGAATGAGGTGGCACTTGGGAGGCATAGGCAGCAGAATAATCACAAATTCATGGCTAGTCTTGTCTACATAGAAAGATCTAGGACTATTAGGGTTATGCAGTAAGACCCTGTCTCAAAAGACTGAAGAACAAAAAATTGTATCAGCAAATTTAAACTATACTTAGATACTATTTAGCCTTCTGTAGAATGGGTATGATAAAAAAATCTCTCATCATATTCAGTAGAAAGAAGATGGGTACCTTATGCATTGCTGGCTGAAAGGGTAAACTTTTCCAAACACATTGGAAAATAGGTAGTTCCTCAAATAATTAAACAGAGAAGTTATGCATGATTGAGAAATTCCACTCTAAGACATACAGTGTGGAGAAATGAAAAGATAACCACAGAAAAACTGCATTCTCACTACTGCCTCCCAGCTAATGTGACAAGATCTGATGCTCAGTGGTCTGCTCTACCATGCTTTCCCCACCATGATGAACGTTCCCCTCAAAACTGTAAGTCAAAATCAATCCTTTCCTTCTATAAGCTTTTTTCTAGTTGAGTATTTGTACCAGATACAAGAAGGTGACTGCTACATGGAGCCAGACATTATTCATATATGTAAACCAAATGTCATATTGTAAAACAGTCGATGAAGATATAGATTAGATATGATGGTTATATCCTATTGAGTTGAATATCATATTTATAAAGATGTGAATGTCCCTCTTTCCAGTATTTTTCATTTGGAAAATTTATTTCTTTTTTAGGTATTTTGTTTGGAAAAAGTCTTTCTTTTTAAAGTGTTTTGTTTACACTAATTCACATTGGTTTATTACTTCTTTCCCAATTACTTAAAAAGAAATCTTAAATTACTTTAATTTGAAATATAGTAAATTTCAAAATAGATGGGATATATATTTAAAAGGTTTGCAGTTTTTTTTTTTTTTTAATTTAAAGAATTTAAAGAGATCCTAAATCCAAGCCAGGCATGGTGGCACAGGCCTTTAATTCCAGCACTTGGGAGTCAGAGGTAGAAGGATCGCTGAGTTTGAGGCTACCCTGAGAATACAGAGTGATTTCCAGGTCAGCCTGAGCTAGAGTGAGACCCTACCTCAAAAAAAAAAAAAAAAAATCAATTCCACTGAATGGATCTATTAGCCAAATCAAGAGCAGTTGATTACCCACGATGGCTGTTTGCCACTACTGCACTTGTATGAGCATTACGTCAGGTTGTTACCTACTGGGTATCTTAGACTGCAAGTTGTTTGGACCAATGTCGGACATTTTCCCCCAGTTGCTTGAGTAGCACCCTCTGGTACTAGACTAGCTAACTGTCTGGGTACTGACCCTCTTCCAGATTCTGGCCAGGTCTCTCTGTGTTTGGTCTCACACACATATGCTGTCTTCGACAGTAGGGTCTTACCATTAACCTTTAGTGGGTCACCAAGAACTCTGACAGAAGTCTGTCTTTTTTGGGAAACCTTGTAGGTGTCTCGGATCAACAGCTCATTGTGGAAGTTAACCCCGTGCTGGCACTGGGAGTTATAAGTCTGCACCTAGGAAGGTGAGGGAGGAAAAAGATAGATAATATAAAAGAGAAAGTGAGTATAGAGAGGAGAGGGAGAGAGACAGAGAGAGTGAGAGAGAAGAGAAAGAGAAGCAGGACAAGTTTAAGATTAGCCTTCATGATGCTCTCTCCAGATTCCTGTGGTTCGGGTGTTCCCTCTGCGGGCCTGCTGAAGGATCAATGTTTTAGCCTGTTGTTCAGAGTAAAAGGTTTTATAGTATCTTTTCCTTTTGGGTCCCAATTTGTATCCCCCCTTGTCCGCCCTCCCTCTCTCATTCCCTCCCACTCTTACCCTCCCTCCATACCACCCTCCCTCTTGACTGGTCCTCAGAGTGTTTATTAGGTTTGGCCACATGTCATGTGGATTCAGGTTAGGAGTGACAGATAAACCAGACCATGTGACGATTATCTTTTTGTGCTTGTGTGAGCTCACTGAGGATGATCTGTTCCCTGTTTGACCATTTTTTTTGAAAATTTCCTTATTTCATCTTTCCTTACTGCTATGTAGTATTCCATAGTATAGATATACCACATCTTTGTTAGCCATTCATCTAGTGATGGACACCTGGGTTGATTCCAGCTCTTTGTTATTATGAATTGAGCAGTTATAAACATGGTTGAGCAAATGTCTCTGGTCTGAGGCTTGGAGCCTTTAGGGTAAATGCCCAAAAAGGGAATAACTGGATCCATTGGTAGGTCTATGGTCAACCTTTTCAGGAGTCTCCATGTAGCTGTCCATAATAGATCCACTCAGTGAATGGAACACATTGTTGGAACTGGGAAATAAGTGAAAACCAGGTACAAAAATTGAGCTCAGTCTCCAAGATCAAGATATCACCAAATGTGGGTTAGAAGAGAGCCAATGCATATAAAATGCCTTCCAAAACATATATAGTCATCCCTTCTATCTAGTACTAATTTCTCTCTCCTTTGGAGAATTTGCTTATCTTTTTTCAGATGGACAACAAACCTGAAGGGAGGATCAGCTAATCACACCTCACCAGGGCCCCAGCTGAAATCATAGAACAATGCAGGGGAAGGGCAAGAATACAGCATTCATGGCAATCACAACACCAGAAAAGGGCTAAAGGAGATAAACACAGAGAACATCTTACTCCAACTAAGCAAGATATCCAGAGACACAGAGGCTCCCAAAACCTCATCACTGAAGCAGAACTAAAATGACCGCAATGTGGCTCAGGGAAACTTGCGGAAGAGGGGTTGGAAAGAATGTTAGAGTCACAAGTTGGGGCATTATGCACAGAGACTGGGGCCTACCCCCCAGAACTCTTGACAACCTCCACAAAGCATGAGCCACATTACCCATTTATGAGGGTCCCTTTGGAAGAGGGAGGGGGGACAGGGAGGAGGATAATGGAACCAATACTATGAATGTAAAATCAGAATAATATAAATAAAAAAAATCGAGAGATAGAGAGAGACCCTAAATCTAGAAAGTTTGAAATCTAGCATGTTCAGTGCTATGAAAAGAAGAGATTTTTCTGTAGATGGTACCTTGACTATCAGAAATCTACATCTTACAAGAAAACATGAAAATTACATTTAGCAAACAGTGCAATAGTGTCATACACACTATTCTAAGAGCCTTACTGATGTTGACTTTTTGGTCCTCTGCATAGTTTTGTGAAGGATATACTAGGACTGTCGCACTTTTTGGATTTTCAAATATGGGGAGGTTAAGACACCTCAGGGGCTAGTGAATATGGAAGAAAAATTGATCAGAAGTACTCTAAATTCAAAATATGTGCAATATCACTTATAAGTGCTGAATCAGGCTTCATGTGGTGAGCAGGCCTGTTATCCAAGCTAGTAGGGTGGGCTGAAGTAGGAAGACTACAGGTTCAAGGCCAGTCTGGGCAACAAAGCAAGTTCAAAGCCAATCTGGGCAGTTTAGTAAGTTCTCATCTCAAAATAAAAAATAAAACAAAAGAGTGTGAATATTGTTTATTGATAGGGTATTTGGCCAGCATGTATGAGGAGGACGTAGGTTCACTACTCAGTATAAAATAATAATAATGATAAGAGAAACAACTACTTCTATGTGCCTCCTGTGTATTTATTGTGGACAATTGCTATGTTTCATTGTATTAAGCTGCAAAACACTTTGTAAAACTGCTATTAGACTTCTGAGTTTGCAAATGAACACATGTTGAGATAGGAATATCCAATAGATTGTTCACAGTGAAAGACACTTGTTACGGGTGACCTATCTGAAGCCTCAGCATTCTGCATAACTTCTAACCATACGTTACATTTTTACCTTATACTTCTCAAAGTGGCTATCCTCACATTCTATAAGAAAAAATACTTCATAAATAATCAAATCTAATGTACTAACCATCCTCAATGACCGGGAATTTGTACAGAAATGACTAATGATGATCTACCATATCTGTATCTATCATCTATCTGTTATTTATCTTCTCTATGTATGAGAAAAAGAAAGGACATTTAACAAATATAATAAGGATAGACTTAAACTTGGAAGTAAATACCAAAATATAAACTTCCATGATTCTCATAGAATACCATGCTGGTTTCAATGCCACCTGAAATTCATTATTATTAATAGTAATGAGTTATTTTTGCTACTGAAATGTGAATGAGGATAAAATCTTAAAGCTACTGAAAGAATTTTAAGATTATGTTAAACTTGCCTTTATAATTTATGGATTTGTATTTTTTTTGGATTTTTACTCTCTAAAAAGGAGTTAAAGCATCTCAACTTTTGTAATTTCATCTTTCAATTTTCAATTGACATCATCTTTTTTGTATAAACGAGCATTTAAAATAAAGTACTTTCATCTTTTATCTACCTGTTTTACTAACTATACTAAGTTTAATTTGCTTTTAATGATATTGTGTATTCAAAAAGAAAAAAATCTAAACTATTCTAGATTTAGAAAAAACTGGAATAAAAGTTAATTTCTACCTATTGTTCAGTTTTTGGTGTACCCTTCATAACCAGAGTACATCAAACCATTCCAAAACTGTCATTCATTACCTCACTTTGAAGTATAGTTGGTTACAGCCAATTTTCTTTTTTAGACAGACCTGTGTTTATTTCTGTGGTAACTTAATTTTTGGCCAGGTTTGAATGCCATTTAAGATCATTTGCAAATTAGAAGGCATTGGGCATACTGAAGCCAACTTTCATTACCAATAAATCAGAGTTTCTCATTAAGAGCTAATTAGTTCTTCTGTCATCTCTCTGATTATTACCCTGATCCATTTGGAAAGGAAAACATTTCATCTCCTTTTTTCTCTTTCCCAAGACTACTTTCATGCTCTGAGTGTTCATAAGGAACAGTCTCAAACTCACTTCCTTTCACTCTCTGCTGAGAGAAAGAAGTGGTATTGCAATTTAAATTATTAAGAATACTGTCTTTTAAATGATTTAGACATAGGATTGATTACCTACTTTTCCATTTATTGCAGAGTACATTGGCTGTTTTATTCAGCATTGCTGTGCCTCAGTTTCCTCATGATAATCCCTGCATTACTGCTTTATAATAAATTTGAAATTAAGTAATAAATACAAATTGATACTGCCAGGTGCATAAGATGTGCACATCACACAGTAGTGAAGGTGAGGAAAACAATTTGCCTTTCTCAGGGAATTTTTCCTTTGCCACCCAAAATTGTCCTTCACACTTATATGTATTTGTTTACTTAGCTATTTTTGCAGAGTGGGCAATTGAACTCATGCTAGGCAAGTGGTCTACCACTGATCAACATTTACTTCCCGCTGTTTCAAGCAAGAGTCTGAGTTCAGGAATCAAAAAGAAAACTAGTAATATTTTCCTTTCTAATATATATAAGTGTGTTTCCGTTTTTATTTTTAGGCTAAATAATATGGTAAACTTAAAATTCAAGGAAGAGAAATATGATAATTTAAAACTGTTTTAATTTATTTTCAAGCACACAGAGAGAGAGACAGACTCACAGAGAGAGACAGACAGAATGGGTGTACCAGGGTCTCCACTTGATGCAATCAAATTCCAGATGCATGTGCCACTTAGTGATCTCACTTTATATAGGTAATGTGGAGTTAAACCCAGATCATCAGGCTTCATAGGCAAGCACCTTAACCATTTATCCATTTCTCCAGCCCCAAACATGATATTTCATTAAAGGAAAAGAAAATTAAATAGCTAAACACAGAACTTTGCAAATATGGAATTTGACAGTAGGGAAAGAGACAATCTTGCTAATAAGTTAATAGATGCATTAACATTATAGAAGTCAGTGAAATGGGAATCTATAATAAAATATTTAGAAGACTGAGAGAAAATACTAGACTTGTAATAAGAAGATACAACATTATTATTTATATAAGGACTATTTAAAAATCAATAGTTCTTGGAACTGTTATGATAGAAGAGAAATTTTAAAGATAAAAATAGAGGAATGTTAACAAAAAAAGTCAAAGTGAAAAATCTGATAATAAATTAAGGAAATATTTTAGAAAGCTAAGGAAATATATTGCAAACTAGACAGAAAATAGTTAAAATAAGATATAATTACTGAGAATAACTTCATGGTACTCTACCTCTTTTAAATATGTATTTTAAGAAGAGATCAGAAAAAGAGAAGACATCGAGAAAGAAATCCTAAAAGAAAACATCTCCAAATAAAAATCTTGAATGTCATTGATATCCCCCAAGTCATGAACATAATTGAGTGGAAACAAAGACTAAATCAGTTATCTTTAATTTCTCTTTTTCTCAATTTTTTTTGCTGTTTCTCTGACATCTTTGGGTATTTCTTCTGCTGTTTTTTTTTTTTTTTTAATTGTAGACCTTCATTGCCCAAAGGTAGGAATAAACATAAATATTTAGAGGGCAATTTGATGAGCACAACATTTCTATTTAGCTAAATACCAGTAGTAGCTCACTCCTTATACTGTATGATCTTCCCAGCCATAGGCTGTTGACTAGGTTTTCAGTACCATGCACAAATACTGAGAGCAGCTGGTTACCCCCATAACAGTCATGCCAGTAATGTACTAATGGGCTCATCTTTCCTGGCACAGGATGGATCCACTTCTGGGTGATACTACAGGTGACATTTTTTATACTGCTTCTGATTTAACACTGCCTGGCATGATGAAAACTAGCTATCAAGGAGGCTTCCCTCTGAATTCCAGCTTGATTTCTCAGTGTCTTGCAACCAAAGTATGTGGTATCTTCAACAGTAGGGACTCACCATTAATTGTGGTGTAAAAATTAAAGATTTTCACTGGCCTGTACTGTTTTGGGATCAACAA
Source organism: Orientallactaga sibirica (assembly GCA_036365145.1). Taxonomy (NCBI): domain Eukaryota; kingdom Metazoa; phylum Chordata; class Mammalia; order Rodentia; family Dipodidae; genus Orientallactaga; species Orientallactaga sibirica. The sequence continues at coordinate 53,229,174 of JAEOAD010000004.1, read as the reverse complement.
CTCACTAGCAAGTGTCCTACCTTTAGCATTGGTTTTTCTTCTGTTACTCTATGTATTTTGAGAGCAGCATTATCCACCCCAGAAGAGACCTTATGGCAAGACTTTGTTTATCTTTTATTTTATTTTAATTAATAGAAATACTGGATATGTTCTACATTTAGGACATGGGATATAGCTTACCTAGCTATGTAAAGCTATGTGTTCCATCCAAGGTATCACAATGGATACTAATTATAACAAGTAGTTAGTTTCAAACTTGGTAAATATAGGCTGTAACATTGTTTTTTGGAATAACTATGTGGCTCTGTTGCAGTTAACTTCCCATTGCTGGCACAAATTACCTGACCAAAAGAAGCTTGTGAGAGGAAAAGGTTTATTTTGGTTTATAGACTTGAGGGGAAACTCCATGATGGCAGGGGAAAGTGTAGCATGAACAGAGGCTAAACATAACCTCCTGGCCAACATCTGGTGGACCACAGTAGCAGGAAAGGGTGCCACACTAACAGCGACAAGGTGGAGCAAATAAACCTGACCGCCCACCCCAAGCAACATGCTCCTCCAGCAAAGCTCCATCTTCCAAATTGCCACCAGCTGGGGACCTAGCATTCAGAACACATGAGCGTATGGGGGACACCTGATTGAAAACACCATAGGCTCAGTGACAAATTGCTTGCTTATTATGTGGAAGACTTTTAGTTTGATTCCTACCACTAAAAATCAAAACCAATGACAAAACAAAAGAAAGAAACAAACAAAACAATGGTAGAGTCAAACCAGACCATATGTTGCAGTTGGCTTCACATTGCTAGCAAGAAGTACTCAACAAAGAGCAGCTTTGGGGGAAAATGGTTTATTTTGGCTTAAAGACTCAAGGGAATGTCCTTGATGGCAGGGGAAAATGATGGCATATGCAGAAAGTGGCCAACATCAGGTGGAAAACAGCAACAGGAGAGTGTGCCAAACCCTAACAAGGGGGAACTGACTATAATACCCATAAGCCCATCCCCCAAAATATACTGCCTCCAGGAGACCTTAATCCCCAAATCTCTATCAGCTGGGAACCTAACATTCAGAATACCCAAGTTTATGGGGGACACCTGAATCAAACCACCACATTCCACCCCTGGTCTCCATAAACTGATAACCATCCATGATGTAAAAATGCAGTTCATTCATTCTAACTTTAAAACCCCCCACAGTTTTTATCAATCCTGATGATTTTCAAACATTCCCATTGTCCAAGATCTTTTAACTAAGCCATGATACCAAAAAATCCCCCCAAATCCCATAATGTCACAAAATAAACACTCACACTACACAAGATGTCATTGGGCATAGCAAAGAAATATTCAGCCAATACAAGATTTAAAACAACCAGGGCAGGCTGGAAAGATGGATTAGCAGTTAAGGCATTAGCCTGCAAAGCCAAAGCATCCCAGTTTGACTCTGCAAGACCCACGTAAGCCAGATCTACAAGGGGGCACATTCATCTAGAGTTCGGTTGCAATGCTGGAGGTGCTGGCATGCTCACTCTCTCTCCATCTCTTTTTTCTATCTGCTTCGTTATCTCTCTCAAATAAATAAATAAATAAAATATTTTTAAAAATCAGGGTAAACATAAACTCTGTAGCTCCAAGTCCAACAACTTGAATGAGTGACAAATCTCTAAGTCCAATAATTCTAACCTGCACCAAATCTCTGGAGTTCCAATTCTGCCCCTCCAGCTAGGCTATTCACAGTCCTAGAAAACTTCATCTGGGGCCTGCAGGTCTCCTTAGCAGCAATCTTGTGGTCCTGGCATCTCCACTGGGTTTCCATTGCAATCCACAGTCCATCCTCATGGCTCCACTGGGTCTCCATGCAGGCATCCACCAAACCTGCTTCACACTGCCCATGGCCATTTGCAAAACACAAGACCATGTCGCATATTCAATGACCCTCTCGTTCCTGTATTTCTATACTCCATAATACCAGGTGGGTTGCCAATTTGTTAATCCAAGGAGGGGATAAAGCAGACTTTGAAGAAGAGAACACTCCTTTGGCACTGAGACCCCTTCAAAAGACTGAATTCTTTCTGTTGTCCCAATGCAGGTCAGCTGACTCAATCTCAATGGTTGTAATCTCTCATATAATTGTAGCTGAACAGGCAACAGTTTTGGCCCAAAGATTTCATTTTTTCTGTGCTATATCCCTCTGCTCACACCAATCCATTTGTACAGAAAGCTACCCTGCACAAGTTCTCAGGTCATGAGCATAACAGCAAGCCTCTCACATATACTGCTTCTAGGCCAGTGCAGGCAAAGCTTTTTTTTTTTTTTTTGTTTTTTTTTTTGTTTGTTTTTCGAGGTAGGGTCTCACTCTGGCTCAGGCTGACCTGGAATTAACTATGTAGTCTCAGTCTCAGGGTGGCCTTGAACTCACGGCAATCCTCCTACCTCTGCCTCCCTAGTGCTGGGATTAAAGGCGTGCACCACCACGCCTAGCTCAAAGCTCTTTCTTATCCTCACAAGCCAAACCTCACAGTCCATAGTTCTTACTGCATTAAGGTCTTTCATCTCTGACCAGAATAGTCCATCAAGCTGTACTTACAGCATTGTAAGGTATCTGTTAGGCCAAGATTTCAAATCCTTCTACTGCAAAGCAGCTCCAAAAGGCCCAAGCCACATAGTCAGGTGTCTAGCAGCAATGATACAACTCTTAGCACCAACTTTATTGTTGCAGTCAGCTTCACATTGCTGGCAGAAAGCACCAAACCAAGAGCAGCTTGTGGGAAAAAATGGTTTATTTTGGCTTAAAGACTCGAGGGGAAGCTCCAACATGGCAGGGGAAAGCAATGACATGAGCAGAGAATGGACATTACCTCCTGGCCAACATCAGGTAGACAACAATAACGGGAGAATGTGCCAAACACTGGCAAGAGGAAAATGGCTTTATACCCATAAGCCCATCCCCAACAATACACTGCCACCAAGAGGTGTTAATTCCCAAATCTCCATCAGCTGGGAACCTAACATTCAGAACACTAAGTTTATGGGAGACACCTCAATCAAACCACCACACCATATCTGCATTGACTCCAGAGTTATGTGTTCCTTTCTGGCTTTGCAGACTACTTACATTGCAGATTTAATGTCTAATGATGCTAATAATTAGTCTCTCATGAACAAATGCAAAATAAGTGAAATAATTCATATTTTATCCACCAAACTCTTAGCTGGTAGTTAATAAATATTATTAACTATACTTCCATCCCATTTTTGGACACATAATACTGCATCACTGTTCTTAGGAACAAGGACTTTTTAAATTTAAACTCTGATTAATATGAGATCTGCTTCTAATTTAACTATGTATAAGTATCATCTATTTATGTGACACCAAAGACAGTTAACAATATATAAAAAGCAATGTTATTGATAAAATACATACTCAACTCACATGGTTCATAAAATTGTTCAGTAATAGATTTCAACTACTGAGAATTTATATAAAAATTGCAATGAATTCATCCTCTTGTTTTTGTCAGTGAATTTGGGAATTTCAGCAATTTTCTTTCTGTTAATAACCCAATATATATTTATTTCCCTGAGTACATCTTTTAAAACAAATGAACAAGCAAACAAAAATGTTCTCTAGCAATCTCCCTTCATTAGAAAATAATTGCTTCCCTTGCCTCCAGTAGATTGTTTCAGTAAACTCCAAATCTGAGAGTTGTACACTTTTTAAAATTAACCATTTAGATTTTTAATTATTATTTTTTAAAACACACAAAAGATTCTAATTATGTTCTGGTTATTCAAGTATGTACATTATTTCATTGTGTTCTGAGTCCTGAAATACTTCCTTTATCACAAGGAGAAATATGACTGCAAGTTAATTCTAATAGTCAGATGAACTGTAAAAAGGAACAAATAACACAGCACTGGGAAACAAGAGATTGTAGCTCGGGTTTGTAGCTTTGAATAACTATATTTAACCAATTAGTTTAGGTACAATGATTTTTTAAAAGGTTTCTCTCATACATAAAAATGTAATAATCATTTGTACTTTCCTAAAAATTTATGCTTAATAACTAATGTAATGAGTTTAAATTTACACTTTTACAATAGGAGGAACGTTCACTGAACAGAAAGGAAAAGGGACATGATCTGGGTCCATGGCTTCTTAAAAATATAAGTAAATTGTTTTGTTTATATGGAATGAAACTCCTGTACTTTTACATTGTGAAGAATTACCTATGAAATATTACCAGAAGATAGAAACAGATTCAAGACTGAACTTAGAACTATGCTAAGCAGTAAGTTTAAAGATTATTCTACCCCAAATTATCTTGATCATTTTAATATCTAAAATGTTCACATTAGATAATCAATACTTAGATTAAGTAATAATCATGTCTCTTTCTTAGTTAATAAATTAATTCTTTTTTAGATTTTGTTTTTGTTTTTCCAGGTAGGGTCTCACTGTAGCTCAGGCTGACCTGGAATTCACTCTGTAGTCTCAGGGTGGCCTCAAACTCTCAGCAATCGTCCTACCTCTGCCTCCCAAGTGCTGGGATTAAAGGAGTGTGCCACCACGGCCAGCTTTAATTCATTTTTTTGAGATGGAATTTTACTTTGTTACCCAATTTGCCATCCCACGCCAGGGCTAAAAAGGCTCTTTTTTTCCCCCACAGGTTCCTTAGTAGCTGAAACTCTAGATGTGAATCACTGTGCCTGGCTCTCCTTGTTTTTCCTAATGAAAGAAGATGTTTGGTTAGCCCACTGCCCTTGATTTCAAAAAGAAAAAGATTGTTGGTGTGATTTTGTGGCCAGACACATGATGTGTGAATATGAGGTCAAAAGGAGATAAAACTATGAAGAAAAATAAAGGATTGGATTCAGACAGTATTTTATATAATTTACTTTAGCTTATCTTAGAAAATAGAACTCTTTGATATTGGAAAAATAAGAATTTTGAAGTGTTTCTGGGAGGATAAACTTTCTTCTAGCTCTTACTGTTGTAGGTAAAAGATCTCTTGGAGTGTGAGTCAGATACTTTTCTCATGGGTGTGACAAAAGCAACTTAATAAAAAGTTGTATTCTGGCTCATAGTTTGAGCATAGAGTCATACCAGTAGGGAAGGCTTATGATAGGAGTATGATGGTCACAGTAACAATTGCATCTGCATCAGAAAGCAGAGAGAGATAAATGCTTCATCATTTATTAAGTCTAGATTCCCCAACCCCATGAAATAGTGCTGCCAACATTCAAAAGTAGGTCTTCCCACTGCAGTTAAACCTTCCTGGAAATACACTCATAGACAAACAGAAGTTCCCCCCCACCCACCCAGGTGATTCTAAATTCCATCAGGCTGACAATGAAGATTTACAAGTCAATTCCTTGCCAACTTGATACCCAAACATATCACTATTGAAAGCCATAACCTTCCACCATAGGCTAATAGACATCTTATAATGCAAATGTATAAATTCAGTTACAAAATGCCTGTAGTTTTAACAGTTCCAACATTGATCAAAAGTCCAGAGTTTCTTCTGAGACTCAAGGCTATCTCTTAAATTTGAGCCTCTGTAAAATAAAAAAGTAAAAAATATAAAAAACAATATATATGCTTCTAATATACAACTATACAGAGTTAATATTCCAATTACAAAGGTGAGAAATTGCAGGACAGTAAGGGTCACCAGACCAAAGTAAGGCTGAAACTTAGCACAGTTCCATCCAAAACATTTGAGGCTTGTGATAAATCACCTGGGCTCGGTGGTGTTAGATAGCCCAATTCCTTCTCTTCTGCCTTATATAGTATGTTATTTTTTTCTTGTTCTGAAGCTTTCCTGAGCATGGTTTTGTCATATGCAATACCTTTGGATATCCACTGAAGTGTAGTCTTCACCTTCTCCACTTCATCCAATACCTTGTTAGGGTCTCTTTACAGGGAATCTGATCCTAGAACACATTGCCTCAAAGACTTTCTGGAATGTTGGTATAAGATCCAGGACTTCCTCACTCTTCTTTCGTGTATGCAAAACAAGTACTATTTGGATACTGCAGCCAAGCTCTGTTGTCAGCCTGAGATGTAGCTTGGCTCTCTTAGGCAACAGTTGCAATGGCCTCTCTGTGCCTATCAGGCTTACCCTAGAAAGAAATTTCTCTACTTGGCCATTTAGCACCCTTTCATCATATTTAGAGTCTCTACTTTCAAATGAGTTTACAGTTTCACAAGTTGGAAAAATCAAAAGTGGGGTCTTGCCCTCAGAGAACCTATTATCCAAGTGAAGAACAAAATGTTTTTTTCTAATGCCAACATTTCCTTTACCAAGTCCAGATGTTTTGAAACTTGACCACATTCTTTTTCTGATCAAACTATGTTTTTCATATCTTCTTTTATCCACAGTATATCTGAATAAGTGTAGTGAGTAATAATTATAAGTAATTACACCACAATGTCCACATGCTTTCCTGAAATTTCCTGTGCCAAAGAACTTAGTGCACTGCATTTGAATACAGCTTCATTCAAATTTTTTTAAGAGACAGATTCATAATATAACATGAAAGGCCTCTGGCACAATTTTGATAGAATCCTTGTTTCCATCTGAAACCTCATGAGCTGGGCCTCCACTGTCAATATATCTCTCAACATTCTGATTTTCTAAACTTCTGCCAGTAGGACCATTAAGCTCTACTTATAGCATTCTCATGTTTGTCTAACTTGTAGCTCCAAACTCTTCCATATATATTTTGCAAAACAGTTCCGACCCCAAGAACTACATACTCAGATTTATCATAGCAACAGCCACAACTTCTTGGTGTCAGTTTTCTGTATTAGTTACTTTTCTCATTGTTGTGACAAAATATCTGGCAAAGCAATTTAAGGAAATAAGGGTTACAGGCAGCAGGAGTTTGAGAGGGCTTGGATACATTCCTGTTATATCACTGAGAAGTAATAAGGGAGAGCAAGTTGGATACTGGTGCTTTCTCCATTTTTATTCGATCTTTGACACCTGCTCATGGAGTAGTGTTACTTGTATTCAAGGTATGTGTTTTCACTTCAGTTATAACTCTCTGAAAATCGCCTTAGAGACATGTCCTCACAGACATGTTTCCTGTGGGATTCTAAATTGTTTCAGTTTTATACTGAATATTAGCCATCACAGGTAATGTCAGTAACATAAGTTACTTCTGCTAAGGAATTTAATTATAGGGATAAGCACACTATTCCAAGGAGTAGACCAAAACAATGGAACAGGCCACCTTAATATAGTTTCCATAACTCTGATTAGTAATTCAGTAGTATAACAGTTGTGTTAACTTATCTATTATTATGGGTTTTTGATGGGTTTTTAATTCTTCACACAGAACAATGAAGCAACAGATCAGTATCATTTCATACAGCTACTCAACGAATAAATTTATCACCATTCCTGATTTTAACAACCAAAGATATTGAAGCTAAAGGAGTTACTATAGTTGCCTAAGTTTAGACACATAAAAAATATATGTCAGTACTGAAGTCTAGTTGTGTGTTTTTTGGATTCTTAATTCTCAAAAACCTAATTTGATGTAAAACTGTATCCTGTGAAAGAACTGAAGATTCAGGATATTTATTATTATCTTCTGAAGAATTCTTTAGTAATGAATGATATAAAATGTTCATACAGATTTATAATAGTATGTGTCAAATTATAATATTTGAAAGTAGTTAGTTGATCAATTTTAATTATAGCAGCTGTTGTTAATGAATACCATTTATGTTCACAACACTATGCAAAGTATTTTCACATACAAATATAAGGTAGATGATTTTACTTTCATCTTATCAATTAAGCAATAAACTGAGAGAACTCAAATTCTCACCCTATAAAAGAGCCATAATTTAAGCTTGAGTTGTCTGGAAATAAAAATGCTTTTTTCCCCATTAAAACACAGTCTTCTCGCTAAAAGACATATACTACTCAAAATCACCTATGTAGGACATAGTTGAAGAAGTCTCTTGAATTAATCAGAGCCTCAAATTATTCTTGGATAAGGAGACTCAATATTGTAAGGATGCCAATTCTCCCTAAATTAAGCTCTAAATGTAATGAAATCACAATCAATATTTCAACTGGAGGGCAGACATAGGTCAAAGAGGTCACAGCAATAAGGGAACAGTTTTCAGTACAATATAAAAAAACTTCTACTATGAGTTAGAATTACCCAGAAATGGAAGAGAATTGTGAGATTCTCAACTTCACATTTCCATAAGAATTCTGATAGAGAAGAAATCAACCACCTGTTGACAGGTACTCAGAAGTGTTCATTGTCTAAGACTGTTTTTCCATGACATTAACTCTCCAGTTTATTTTTCCGGCCCCAAATACACAAACACGCACACACACACACACACACACACACACACACACACACACGTATGTTATCCTCTTTTATCCCCTCTCCCCTGCTACCATTACCCTGGGGGCCCTCCTCAGTAGAGTTATGCTATTCACTGTGGGGTCATGAAGGTCTCAGTCAATCCTTGTGAGGAAGCAGGTATGGTGCCTCAGGATATTCCTACCCAATCTGTGGCTCTTACACTCTTTTTTACCCTCCACTCTCACAATACTCCTTGAGTCATGGCAGGCCAGTTGGCAGTCCGATTTAGGGTTGATTTCTGTGTGGCCACTGGATTTCTGCTTTGATAGGTTTGATTGGTCACCGTGTTTGTCACGATTGCCCTGGAGCTTGTTGTCAGGCCAGCAGTAAGAGTAGTATTCATATTGCCACTTTCTCTGAAATTTTTCCTGGGCCATGGAAGATATGGTAGAGGTGGCACACCTCCTGGTGGGCAGTTGGCTATATTCTTGTCTTATCAATGGATCTTGGTTCTCCTAAGTTTTCTCTGCCATCTGTAAAATAAAGCAGATTCTCTAACCAAGAATGAGAGCAGCTTAAATTAAAAGGGGTATCAAAGTTACTTGAGAGATTTTTTTTTTTTTTTTTTTTTTTTTTTTTGCAAAAGCCCACTCTTCTTTCCTAGAGAGCTTCTTTCTAAAGTTTGAGTTTCCTGATCATGATATTCTGACATGATTTCTAGTACTAGATATGAGTTCTCGCCCACTGAGCAGGCTCATGTCTGATCAGAGAACAGTTGGTTACCCACCATTGCTGTGTGTCACTATTGTACAGGTGTGTTCCAGTTTCTTTCTTTTTTTTTAATATCATCTAACTATCATACTTTCCACATTTCACAGGAATGAAGCAGTTCACTTTTCATTACTGAGAAAAAATATCCAATCCAAAGCAGCTTAGAAAGGGTTTATTTTAGGATACACTTTCAAGAGGAAGTTTCATTGTAATGGGGAAAGCCTTGCAAGAACAGACATCCAGGTGGGCATTACATGCTCACAGCAATAGTAAAGAAGTCGTCCAAGTACTAAGCCTGGAGATGGGCTATCGTACCCCAAAGCCTGCTCCCAGTGACACACTCCTCCACCTCCTGAAGACTACAACTTTCTCAAATTGCCACCAGCTGAGGACCAAATATTCAAAATACATTAACTCATGGAAATCAGTGCATTCGAACCACCACAGTTCACAAGATGACCAATCTTGAGAAAGAGCATTGTTTGTGCCATCACATGGACTTGGTCTTGAAGTTGAGGTCTGTCATGCTTTGGCTACAAAAATGAGAAACACCTGACTCCTAATGTATCAGTTACTTAGTAAATTTGACACAACTATACTAACCTCATTGTATTCATGTGGAATTAAATATAATAATATTAGAAGAACATTAGCACATCACTGACTAAATGTTAAGTTTTAATAAATGGGAGTTATTATCACTGATACAGAGATACTGAAAATCAGATGAGTTAAGTGATGTGCTTCAGGAAGCCACAAATATTCAATTGAAACAACTAATCTTTGAATTCTTTCTTAATTTAAGAACCTATGAAATTGTGGAGTTATAATTTGTTCTTCTCAGTAGTGCAATTTTACAAAAACAAGATGTGAAGAACTCATAAAAGTGTTAAGTAAAATCTGGGTATTAGCTAACCACATATTACCAGTTTAATTTAATGGTACATATTTAAGTGAACTAATTTGTCTTTTGAAAATCTATTACACAAGAAGAAATAAAAAGGAAGGAACTTAAAACCAGGCAACACATCATGTTGCTGACCTATTTAAGGTCCAAGTTCCTTAGGAAAATGAATAATACCTATTTTTATTGTTGGAGGAAATAATTGTTAAATATCAATGTTTCTGAGAGGTAATGAGTTTATATTTCTCCTTTGATCCTCAGTAGAACATTTTTAAAAATAATATATACTAGAAGAGATATCAGTTTCTGTTTAATGGAAATGGTTGAGAACGAGGGCTGGTAAAAGAAGGGAAATAAATGCAGTCTGAAGAGATGAGTTTTAACCACATTGAGAAACAATCGTCAATGTCTTCCAATCAAGTTAAGATACACCAGTGTTAGATCTTTACAAGATCTGAATATTTAGTAAACATTATTATACTTTCATATTTTATATGTTTTCTTTGTTGAACCTGGATATATTTTTCATTTATTTAACATGGTTTGAAATTAATTTATAACCTTAGAGACTTGCAATCTGAGTGAATGAAAATAGTATTACCTCTTTTCGTCCAATAGCAAGAAAAGAAGGGAAAATACTTGGTGAGTTTTAGCTGGAGGAACATAATGTGGTGTTTTTCTTGGCATGGGGGTAATTATGTAGGCAAATATAGACAAAAATATCTACAACAAAATCAAGTACCAAAAGAAAATAAAAATTAAATATTGACATGTCCTAAGGATGCAAGTAGACCATGGTTAGGAGATTATAATTAGAAATAGACAAATGAATAAAAATTGTTTCACACAAACAATAGAACACTACTTAGCAATTAAAGAGAACTATTGCTAATACAGGCAAAATGTATGGCCATCAAACAAGGATGCTAAGTCAAACAAGCCAGTATACATGTAGTTCTTGCTGTATGATTTTATTTGTTGAAAACTCTAAAAAATCGAAAAGATTTCTAGAACAAGAAATCAGATTAATGGTTTAATGAAGATGGGTTTGGTGGAAAGGAGATGGGATGGATTGCAAAAAACCCAGAGGAAACTTTTGGGGGATGATGATTACATGTTCTGGTATTTTTGATTAAAACTAAGCTTCCTGTTTAAGACTCCAGCAGGCAGAACCCTGCTGCAGTAGGTATGTCCTTGGGGGTAGATCTTGAGTCAGCCCTAAGGTGTGTATTGAGAAGCAGTCCATGCTTGCTGGTGTTCTGTTGTCTTTCTGCTATGGATATATGATGAGGTGAGCCGGCTTCTTCCATTATGATGGCGCTTCCTCTAGAGCCTGTAGAGCCTGAAATAAGCTGTTTCCTACCATATGCAGCTTCTGGTCAGATGTTTGTCCCAACAATGAGAAGGTAACTACAACACATGCCTTGTCTTAATTATAGTGATGCTTACGTAAGTATTACGTGTATATCAAATAATTAAAAGGGAAACATTTATTTAATGCCGATTTTATTTCAACAAAACTGTTTTAAAGAGAATTCAGTATAACAAACCATTGCTATACTTATTGTAATTTGGAATGCTTTTCAAATCTTTTATATTACACAGAATATTTCCATATTTCTGAATTTGATATTTGTTTATATATTCTAGAAATGTGTCCATTGTCAGACGTATGATTTCCAAATTTTTTCTTCCACATTTTGGATATCATGTCCAATAATGGCTTGCTTTTCAAAATATTACATTCAAAGTAAGGAGCACATTTAAAAAAATTTCAATGGGTGAATTTTAGAGTGTAAATCTTTTTGAAAAAAATATTTATTTATTTACTTGAAAACAGAGAGAGAAGCGAGGCAGAGAAAATGGGAGCTCCAGACCTCTAGCTCCTGCAAATGAGCTCATTCCTTAATGAATGAGCTATCTCGTCAGCCTTAGAGTGTAAAATTTCAATGAAACATATTAATATTTCTGTTACATGTTACGATTTTTATATAATGTCTAAGGAATAAACATTCCTTACCTAACACTAAGGCCCACAGAACTTTTTCCTGTGTCATTCAAAACTTTTGTCAGTTCTTACATTAAGTTCTAAGATAACTTTAGAGTTAAATTTGTATATTGCACAAAGTATGTGCTGATATTTTAAATTAGCATGCAAATATCCTAGCACTATTTTTTTTTCTTTTGGTTTTCCAAGGTAGGGTCTCACTGTAGCCCAGATTGACCTGCAACCCACTCTGTGGTCTCAGAGTGGACTTGAACTCATGCAATCCCTCCTACTTCTGCATCCCAAGTGCTGGGATTAAATGCATGTGCTACCACACCTGGCTCTAGCACTATTTTTAATGTAAAATCACTAACAAATTTAATTTGTTTAATATTTGTTTTAATATATTTATGCACACTATTCTTTTCCATTGAAATATCTCTCTTTATTTTTGTATGGCACAGTGCAGGTTGGGCCCTAGCCAGGCCACCTGCTAGGAGGAATCAGGAAGTGGCTTCTGTGGACATGGCATTCTGCACAGGCCTGACGTGACAACAGCTACAGCCCCATGCCGGTGAGCAACCTGCTGCAAGATTATCTGCCTGGAGACAGGCTGTCATTGGTCACAAGAAGGGAAACACCCCATACAATGATTGGACAGCCAAACCCTGAAAAACCCATACACTTCCTTGAATAAATGAGTCTGAAGCAGTTCACCCTGTGCCTGCTTTCACCTGACTCCCAGTGTCTGTGTCTTGACTCCATGCCTCTCACCCCCTGCCTGGTAGAGACCCTACATCTCCTCCTGGGCTGACCCTAGGAGGGACCCTGATATCTGGCACCCAAACAGGGACCCTCCGCCCCTTGGCATCGGTGAGACATCTCCACCTTTATTGTCAGTGAGTAGGCCCCTTTCTGTTCTGTATGCTGATGGCTGCCAAGGGTGAGCGGGCATCCCCCTCCTTCCCCCTTTTCCTTTTGTTTGTCCTTTTCCCTGTCAGGAAGTCACACATCCATGCATGGTCCCAAAGCCCAGGTCAGCCCCTCCACTCTCGGTTCCTCCTGGCAAAATCACATAAGGATCTGACCCACCCAATTTCAAAACCAAGGCTGAGCTTCCCTGGAGACACCATGTGGGCATACAGCCATGGAGTAACGACCCATGGAAGTCCCCCACTAAGCACAAGACATTTGGGTCCTAAACATTCTGTCTGTATGTCTCAGCTGACCCTTGCAATAGGTGTTGTGGTTTGCATGATTATCCTTTGGACTATCATTTTTGATTTAGATTATCATTTTCCAGGGGTGTCACAGCCTAGCCCCCCCATAAAAACCACCATGCCACAATGGGCAACCTCCCTTCCCATCAGAAGATGCTGCAATTGCAGGTTCTTAAGGCCCTCCTCCTGCAACGTGGCTTAAAAGTGAAACAAAAGGACCTCCATGGCTTTTGGGACAAAACTCTTGTTTTAGCCCCATGGATTAGTCCCGAGAACATCTAGGACACTTCCATTTGGTCCTGGGTTCTCTTTCTCATGAGGAAACGTGAGGTTCATGATGGACACACATCCCCTGCCCCATTATTTCCTGTCCTCCTTGCCATAATTGCCAGCCTTAAATGCTCCTCCATGGTGGAAATTATTTCTGCCCGTAATGAAAGCTGTAAGGAGGAACTAAAATTGGCTCTTCAAACCTCATCCCTCCCAGCCCCCTCTTACGATAACTCAGATGAGGAAGAAGACCAACCCTTCAATGATAAAAGACTGCCACCTGAATTGCCACCCAAACTACCACCTGCAGCAACTGCGCTTATACCTGTCTTCAGTGATAAAAAAACAACCACCCTTCCCCCTCTTTACCCTTGGAAGGACCTTCTCCTGCTTCATCCTGGGTATACCCAGGCAGCTGCCAGTTCGCTGACTTGCCCCATTGCCCCACCCTTTGCCACCTTCCCCATTAATGTAGGGCCGGATGCAACAGCCAGGCCCTGTTGCCCCACCCCCTTCTCTGATCTGGCACTCATCCTTAAGGTGGCCCAGGAATATGGCATTGACTCCTCCTACTTTGAACAAGTCTGTTTACAATGGGCCATCCATCTTCAGACTTACTAAGACTAAACCTGTCTTACCCCAGTCTTTCTCAGGTTCTATAGTCTATTCTCACCAGGACCATTCACACATCACAGAACCACCCCCACATGGCCCTCCCATGCCTCCTAGGTGACAGCCACAACCCCTTGGGCCTTCTCACCAGTATGGCAGGTAGTCAATGACAGGTAAGACTCCATGAAATGGGGCAACCTAAGACAGGCACCACTGCATGAGGTGATCCCATGGGGTCTGGGGTCAACAGTGGCTTGGCAAAAAACCATGCCTCCCCAGGTTGCCAATAATAAAATCAAAAAGGAGGATATGTATGCCGCAGTAGAGGTTGGGCCCTAGCTAAGCTGCCTACTAGGAGGAACCAGGAAGTGGCTTCTGTGAACGTGGTATTCTGCACAGGCCTGGCATGACAATAGCTATAGCCCAATGCCCATGAGCAACCTGCTGTGAGATTATCTGCCTGGAGACAGGCTGCCATTGGTCACAAGAAAGGAACCACCCCATACAACGATTGACCAGCCAAACCCTTAAAAACCTCTACACTTTCTTGAATAAGTGAGTCCTCAGCAGCCCACCCTCTGCCTGCTTTCACCTGACTCCTGGTGTCTCCGTCTTGAGTCTGCGCCTCTCACCCCCTGCCTGGAGGAGACCCTGCATCCCCTCCTGGGCTGGCCCTAGGAGGGACTCCAAAATATTTTTACTAATGTTATATTGTTTTGATAAGCTGACTGGGGAGATGGCTCAACAGTTCAGAGTCCTTAACGCTTAATAGAGAGGGCCTAAGACCTGACAAGTTTCATTCTCCAGAACATGGTCAAAAAAAAAAAAAAATAGTGGGCATGGTCATGTACATCTAGATCCCCAGTCTCCAGGATGCAGGAATCAGAGACTCATTGGAACTTTGTGACTAGGAAAATTCCAACAGCTATAAAATATTCCAAACAAAAACAAAGTTGATAGAAATTCAAAGAGAAATAGGTAAATTACCACTTATAATAGGGGCGTTTAATCCTTTCCTAGTAAACAATGGAATCAGTAAAGAGGAAACAAATGACACAAAAGACTTCAGCTGTTCTATGAAGCAACTTGATCTAATTATCATTTGTAAAACATCAACCCACAACATGAAGGTATGTGTATTTTTCATGTGCATTCAAAATATTTATCAAAATACAACATATTTTGAGTGATAATACAATTATCAGTACATTAAAAACAGTTTGTGATATAACATAGATAAATAAGATACTAATAATTAAAAGTCCAAGACTATGAGTTTCTGGAAAACATCCTAAAAATTTGAAAACTAAGCTGATGGCACAACATATGTAATCCCAGCCCTCAAAACCTAAGTCAGAACAAACACTAGTTTGAGGCCAGCCTGAACTGCACAGTAAATCTGGGGCTTACCTGCATTCTGTTATGAGAGTTTGGGTCCAAGAAAAAATATTTGAAAGTTTAAACAAATTGTTTCTAAATAACATACTCATCATAGTATAAATGGAAAGAAAAATTAGTAATTATCTTTGAATTGAATAGAAATTAAAGCATGTAAGTCGTTGAGAGGCTGCTGAAGCAAACTATAGTGTGTGTGTGTGTGTGTGTGTGTGTGTGTGTGTGTGTGTGTGTGTGTGTGTTGTTGGAGATTGAACCCAGGGCCTGTACATGAAAAGCAATCACTCTATCAAGTGAGAGATAGCCCTATCCAGATAAATTTGGAGCAAAATTAAATGCCATGTGAACAGCTGGCTTCCTGCTCCTGTCAATTTCCCTTCCACATCAAGATGGACTGTAGCCCATTAGTGTGTGTGTGTGTGTGTGTGTGTGTGTGTGTGTGTGTGTAGATCCATATTTCTTGTTTGGGGGCAGTAAGTGGGTGTGAGTGTATGTGTGTGAGCATACACGTACACATTTGAGTGCATGTATGTGAAGAACAGAAGACAAACTCAGGTGTCATTCTGATTTACTATCCAGCAATTTTGAGTCACAGACTTTCATTGTCTGGATCTTGCCAAGGAGGCTCTACTGGCTGGCAGTGAAGCCCAGGGATCTCCTTTTTCCCAGTACAAGAATACCATGTATACACCATGACATCCATTTTTTTTTTTTTAACATGAGGTCTAGCGAAAAAACCCAAGTCTTCATGCTCACAAGGCAAGCATTTTACCAACTGAACTATCTCCCCAACCTCCAAGTCTATATTTCTATATAAATTAAATTTCTTTCTGTCTGAAGAGCTTTTTTTAACTTCTTATTGTGACTGTCTTCTAGAGATCAATTCCTTTACTTTCTATAGGACAAAAGAGTCTTTATTTCAATTTTATTTTTATATCACATTTTTAGTTGGTATAGAATCCTGTGTTGAAATTTTATTTCTTCATAATGCTTTAAAAATGATATCCTAACTTGATTTTTGGCCTGATTTTTGGTTCTGATGAGAAATCTAATCTCATCTGAAACTTTCTTTTTTTTATTTTTAGATTTTTATTTTTATTTACTTATTAGAGACAGACAGAGGAAGAGAGAGAGAGAAAGAGAGAGAGAGAGAGTGAGAATGGGCACACCAGGGCTCTAGCCACTTCAAACAAACTCCAGATGCATGTGCCACCATGTGCATCTAGCTTACATGGGACCTGGAGAATCAAACCTGGGTCCTTAGGCTTCACAGGCATGCACCTTAACTGCTAAGCCATCTCTCCAGTCCTGAAACTTTCTTTCTTTCTATATAATATGTCTTCTTTTCTACAGCTGCTATTTTGGTATTAAGATATTTTGTTACCAGTAGTTAGTAGATGAGTATTATATGCCTTGGTAGAATAATCTTTTAATATCTTGTGCTTGGGATATGTTGTTTCTTCATTTTGTAGTTTTACCATTTTGATCAAATAAGGAAATTTCATTTTCATTTAAAAAAAATTTGCTTCATTTGTTCCTCTGTACATCTCTTCCCACTAACTTGGGGTAAAATTTATTAGGACATTGAATTTGCGGCTTATCTAAATGAAGATATATTCATCTTTTGTGTTTTCTCTCAATTCGATTCTATTTCTATCTTTTTAAGATCATCTGCTTGTCTAAAAACTGTAGTTGCTTTGTCTCATTGAACTCTCAGCTCTATTCACCTTTGGGAGTCTATTGGGCTCTAGCTGAGTTCATAGTTCCCATGTCATGAACTGGAAATGTGTTAAGTAGTACATTTGTGCTTACCTTGTTTATGTCTCTGTCTCTCAGTGGTCATTATCCTTGGTATAAAGTATGGTTCATATATTTGACTTTTTTTTTTCTCCTTTCAGGTGAGAGGACAAATCTCTCCTTGTTACTATGTGACACTGTGACTAAAATGTTCATTATGATTACTTTATGAGCTTATATAATTCTGTTCATTTTAAAGTGCTACCTTCAGATGAAGAGAAGGAGTCCTCCCCTAGTCTTTCTACTATATAAGAACTCGTAGTTGGTATTTAATAAATTTGTCTATAACTAGGACCATCTTTATGTCAATCAGATATTTGGCTTTGCTATGACTCAGCCCTATGAATTCCTTCACTTATGATATCTTGAGTGCAAATACAATGTAAATAAAATGAAAAGGCACCAATTTGGGGGGTATTTTTTAAATGGTGAAATTGAGTAGTGTAAGTACCGTTTGTTCATTTTGATAGTTCATGTGATGAAACTTGGAGAATTATCAAAAGTCATACATCAGCATAGGCACAAATAACCCTGAACATTTATATGACTTCCTCCATTTTTCTATGGAGAATATAAAATCTTAAGATTGCATTTACTCTTTTTCTTGACAGCTGAAAGCTTATATGCTTATATAAGAGCATATTTTCCACTGGTGTCTCCTGCTTCCTCATGTTCCTCAGTTACAGATGTTCATGAAATGTCCAAACACCCCAATTAGACACCCTCTATTCCAAGGACCTTTTTATTTCTGGATTTCAACTCTTTGTTAGGTAGTTGTCACTCAAGTTATGGAATTTAGTGTCACTTTCTGCCACTGAGGAGTTATAAATCCTTATAAGATGCCTAGCATGATTAGGCTTCCCCAAAGGATGCTACTTCATGAGTGAGCCAACGCACTCTGACTTCTCATCCTTGCCACCCGCAGGCCATGTCCATACTGTCATACACAGGCCAGGTCCTATAAGTGTGGAATAACACAACGGTTAAAACTAAAATGTCAACAACAATCTAGGAGGTTAGAGAGATAGCTCAGCAGGTACGTGTAAAATGCCTGGCATGGTTACACACACCTATTACGTGGGAGACGATAGAATGACCACTGGCTAACTTGCTAGTTAGCGAGTCTAGCCTCATTGGTGAGCTCCAGGCCAATGAGAGACCTGGTATTAAACAATGTTGAAAACATTTCTGAGGGTGACATATCTAGAGGTAGTCCACTGGCCTACACACAAGTGTACCTACACATACATATGTGCACTGGCACCCTCACACATATGCGCCTACTCACAAATGCATAGGCATTCACTTGTGCTCAGACAGCACACAGAGAAAACAAATAATGACAATTTGCAATCATTCCAACTTTCTTTGTCCTAAGTCAAAAGAAATAGGTTACAGTAAAAATTATCTTTGCAAATATATATATATATATATATATATATATATATATATATATATATATATATTTGCAAAAATAACCAGCTTACAAGATTTACAAAAACAACTTTAAAGCAACATAGACTATCTTCATAGAGTCTATTCTTATTGCAAAGTAAAACATTTCACAATCCTGTGTACCAGAAAACCTCTACCAACAGCACTTGTTACTGATTCCATTTGACAAGTGGCTGCTTCTTGATAATTGCTGTACAAACCATTACTTCCAAAATAAATTAAACTCTCATCACTTTATCCTGCTCTTCTACATTCATTAATAAGAATCTTGTAAAATAGGTGGCTGCACCTGCATTAGTGAGTGCAGAAGCTCATTTTAAAGATGGTGTGTGCTTTTGAATATCTTTTGTCTGAGAGCTATGTTTAACTCCTCTATGAAAATGTCCTGGAATTTTTGTAGAGGAAGGCTAGGAGAAAAGTTCTAAAATCAGAGGGGATTTAGTCACTACAACAGTTAATAATATATGCATTTATTTTCTGAAGGCTAATTTTAACAGCTAAATAATCTGTATATCTAATGCTATACATTCTATTGATTTTCATTAAGTAGAGGCTGTGCTGGGATCTGAGATCCAGTTTATTCTTATATGGCACATAAAGTAGACTGACATGTAGCAAAACTGTAAAGATTAAAAAGATTTTTATTCAGGGAGAGAGAGAAAGAGAGAAAAAGTGAGAGAGAGAAAGAGAGAGAGAGAGAGAGAGAGAGAGAGGTAGAATGAGCGCTCAGTGGTTTAGATATTTGCTTGCAAAGTGAAACAACTCAGGTTAGATTCCCCAATACTGACATAAAGCCAGATACACAAAGGGGTGCATGTACCTGGAGTGTTTGCAGTGGCTAGAGACCCTGGTGTGCCCATTCTCTCTCTCTCTCTCTTTCTGTGATTTTTTATGTTTCTCTCTGCTTGGAAATAAATAAACAAATTTTATTCTCATTTTAAAATCTGATCACAAAATTACATTTGTGATGCTTTGCATCTGTCAAATTTCATTCTCCTAGAATTAATGTCAAAGGATTTTTCCAATATGGCCCCAAACTGAAATTAACATTGCACAATAACTGTCTAAGGGACGATGATTTTACTGTGGGGTCATAACTACCCTTAGTGTTTCTTCTTGATGTGGGAATGTGTGTTTGTTACTGATGAAAAGTGAACATTTCTGCTCACCACACAAAAAATTTCAATTCTTCTGTTTCTCCTTGCCAATTAGAGTATTTTTGTTTCCTTAGTGTAAGATTTATTTTTGATTGATTAGTGATGTGATTGTTACCAATTGCCTGCTGGAGGCTGTGTAAAAGATGCCAGTTCTTACTTACATGCTGATTTCAAACTGTATATCAACTAAAGCTTCCACACCAGCAGAGCGTGGCTGCAGAGATCCCCTTGATTATTGCTTGTCATTGCAATTAACTCTTGCAATGTGAACATCAAACTCGATGGCAGACTCTGGTTTAGATTAACTATACATTTTATAGCATATGTTGGATATGCTTATCAAAAGTTAGTTTAAGATACTGTTTTTTTTAGGTCTCAAATTTTCTCACCTTATTCTGTAAATAACCTTGCCTCTAGAGATTTTAGAATTACTGCCATAAGACCCCAAAGCAAACAATTATTCTCCAAGACAGTTCTGATATGAGATATAATGTCTCAAAAGAATCTCTGAAAAATAGCCATACTGTCATGGCAGTGTAAGATGAAGCACCTGTAGAAAAGCCTGGGTTTTTCTCTCTTAAAAAAGTAAAGCCCATCTTCTGTGCAGAGGACATTACTATAAAGTAAGATGCACATATTTTTCCTGAGTAAATACTTAAACAATAATTACCAGTATGCCTCCACATAGCCTTCTTCACTTCCCTCGCATTAAATATAAAGACAACAGTACAAAAGAATTAGTCACACACCCAAAGTTATTCTACCATTTATAGACTATTAGAACTCAAATTTTCTGACTTTCAGAAACTGCTAGATATTGAAAAATATCAATACTGTTAAATATTATCACATAAATACATTGAATAAGCATCAAGTCTTATCCATAAATTTTTCCTGTCTTCTTTACCTCTTACCTTCTTCATTTGTTATCACTTCTCTCACCATCTATTTTATATCTTAGTCTATGGTAATCTGAGCTATTCTATGCTAAATCTTCATTTTTTTTTTTATTACTAACTAGAATAAAATGATTCTGTACTTGCAACAAAAATGCCAGGAGATTTCTGATATTCAATGAGATTTTTATGTTCACAATGAAAGAAGGTGGTTTTGTCTCCATGGTCTGCTGTATTTCCCAAATTGCTTTTAAACTAGTGGGCTCAAGCTTCCTGGAATACTGAGCTGGTCCCACTATGTCCAACTGGAAAGATCTTCAATGCTTAACTTTCTTTCTTTCTTCTTCTTTTTCTTTTTTTTTTGACCTTT
Source organism: Orientallactaga sibirica (assembly GCA_036365145.1). Taxonomy (NCBI): domain Eukaryota; kingdom Metazoa; phylum Chordata; class Mammalia; order Rodentia; family Dipodidae; genus Orientallactaga; species Orientallactaga sibirica. The sequence goes on along the minus strand of JAEOAD010000004.1, from coordinate 53,207,989 downwards.
ATTTTTAAATATATTTTTATTAGTTATGTATATAGTATATATACAGCCATGGTGGTACCATCATTAGCCTTCTTCCTGTCCTCCCCCCATTGGTAATGTGCATTATTTTGTTGTTTTTCTTTGGACCCCGCCTCCCACCCAATGCTTAACTTTTCTGTCCACAATATGGCTCTACAGTCCATGAAATAGGTACAGTGCTTTAGGCCTAAATACTGAATCAATAAAAATAAGTAAATAAATTAGTAGAGAATTTCTTTGGTGCCAATGAGAAATTAATTCAGAAATTAATTGTAACTAGAGCTTTAAAAGGAATTTAGGAGATAACCAGTTCTTTAAAGATAATTCATAATCCATTTGTGTCAGCCAAATCACACTGGAAATGTAAAAATAGTGCGGAATAACAAACTTTATATTGAACACTTTTGTATTCACTGGCTCTTTCTTAATGGTGGTCATGTCATAGATAATCTCATTAGTTTTGCAAATTCAGAGAAACCCAGAGTTGTTAAAAAAACATAAAGTATTCTTATACATAATCTAGTTCAACAATCTGATAAACTTTTTAGATATCTTGAAAGTTTTGGCAATTTATTTGGAATTTAAAAATCTCTCCTTTTAATGTCTTACATAAGTCCAAGTATATTATTGTGAAGTCATGCAAAATATTTACCATATAATTTAAGCCATTACCCCCATAAGGCAAGACCCACATTACCCATGGGGGGAGGACAGGGAGAAGGCTAATGATGGTACCATCATGTATATATACTATATACATAACTAATAAAAAAGTATATTAAAAATAAATAAAATGACCTTCTCCTGAAAAAAATAATAAAATAATTGGCATTATAGCTGCATGAATATTTTGTCTTCACGTTGAAGATCTTTTTTCTTTCTTTCTTTTTTAACTTCAACCAAGTCTCAGTGGTAGTGCTCAAGGAGCTCGTTTGTTAAGGTTGCCTCTGATGAGTTTTGTGGTTTTGTCAGTCCCCCCAGGAGGTTTAGTACTCAGGCCTGCTGTCGAGCATACTTATAGCAGAACACTGACAGTCATATCTTATAGTTAATACAAAATATTTCCTCAAATGCAATCTGAAGGATTGTCATTAGCCTGTATAAAATGCATGGTAAATGAAATGAATGATTTTAAATAAACATAGCATAAATGTGAAGATTTTGAGAAATATGTTTAGTCAAGTTAGGCATGATGTTGCATGCTCATAGTTTCTTTTTAATCAAAATTCTTGGAAAAAAATATGTTAGGAATCACAAAGTTACCTAAAAATATCCTCAGCAAGAATTCTGTGTTTTCAACCCAAAAAGCAGTAAAGATGAAGAGCAAAAGAATACCAAAATATATGAAATTGCTAGGAACTTTCAGATTTGTCAATCTTTTAATGTGTAGTTGTTTAAATAAGCACTGAAATGTCTAACATGCAAGATTCACTTTTTAGGACATGAAGTGGTAAATATACTAATTTGAGTCATCAAAATAAGCTAATATTTCTGCCACTAAAGATTACAAAATGGCACCTTAGGGAGTTACTTTCTCTAATAAGATAATATATAAATATAAAAGAGTATTGTTATTTAACTAATTTTGTTATTTTCACAGAAAATTAAAGTTCATTTATCTATGGCTCTGAATGGTAATCCAAAAATCGAAATAGTAATCTTCTTTGATCTTCTTTCTCTTAGCAATTCATTCTAAATTCTGTAATCTTACAAATTCAGTGTGATTATTGATTATGTATGCCTTGTTATTTAAAGCAATTTACAGATTTGTTTATTATATCTTGTCTTATTGCTATTTGTGCATTTAAATAAATAAATAAATAAATAAATAAATAAATAAATAAATAAATATCCCTTCCACAATATCAGCCTGGATTAGTCAGTGTTTGTTTCTTCATCACAGTGCTGAGGAAGTAGATCATAATGGAAGGGAATATTGGAATGAATCTATTCATTTCATTATAGCCAGAAAGCAGAAAATGTGAGAAAGGGTCTAGGGAAAATACCTGTCTTCCACTGGTAAGTCTTTAATGATCTACTTCAGAATCCAGTTAGATTTGAACTACTGTTGGCTACGGTCTCCTAATAATGCCACAAAAATTTTAAATCCATCAGTGGAAGAATCCATTCATGAAGTTAGGGCCCCCATAATTTGATCAGTTCCCAAAAGCTGATGATCTGGGACCCAAGCCTTTGATACATGAGTTTTCAAAAGGCATTTTGAATTCAAAACATGCCATCATATTGGGTAAAAATCATATTTTAGTCATGATGCCCATTGAACTATCTAACCAAGTTCTTATACAGAATAGCAATTTAATAAATATTTCTTGAAGTTAGCTGAAGGGTATCAAAATGAGTTAGTTATTATACTCTAAAATTTTTAAATTTTACATTTGACTAAATTGTTAAAAGTTTTTTTTTAGGAGATGGAGAAAAAATTAATTTTTACCTTTGGATGTGTACAAAAAATCCAAAATAATTTAGATCATTTATTTTATTTTAATTTATTTATTTGAGAGCAACAGGTAGAGAAAGAAAGAGCGAGAGAGAGAAGAAGAGAGAGAGAGACAGAGGGAGAAAGAATGGGCAAGCCAGTGCCTCCAGCCACAGCAAACAAACTCCAGATGCATGAGCCACCTTGTGCATATGGATTACGTGGGTCCTGGGGAATTGAACTTCGAAACAGGGTCCTTAGGCTTCACAGGCAAGTCCTTAACCACTAAGCCATCTTTCCAGGCTTTTATTTTTAAATCATGTTTCTATGAAATTTTTTTGCATGTGTGTTCAATGATTTTAATCATTTTGTTTCATGTTTTCTTTTCATTTTTAGGTAATCTCTTTTTTCAGTTTCTGAGTATTATTTTTCATTTTTTATTAGATAGGGACATATTAAGCATGTAAACAACACAGATTGGTACTATCCTCTTCCACCTCCTTACCCCTTTTCTGATAAGGCCTTCCTTGTTAGGGATGCAGGTCAACCCCATGGGGAATGTGGGTCATGCATTATGGGGTGGGGGGAGAAGAGGCAATGTCTGTGCAAAATGTTCCAACTTGTGGTTCTAACAATCTTTCTGCCCCCTCTTCTGCAAAATTCCCTGAGCCATGCTGGGAGCCTTTTAAGTCTACTTCAATGATGGGCACTCAGGAGCCTCTGGATCTCTGGTTTGGTAGATGTTGAGTGTCCTCAGTGACTATCTCTTTCACCCTTGTGCTGATATCAGATTCACTAAGAAAGCAGCACTCTTGCTCATTTCCCCAATTCCTCTGTGGTTTCATCTGGGGCTGGGGTGGAGTGCACTGGGCCATTTATCTCCTCTGGTCCAGCTCCCATCTGAAAAAGAGAAATACCTTCTCCAATGGAGAATGAAGTCAGCACCAGTTAAATAACCATTATTAATTTAGAAAGAATTAAAAGGCTGTAGACCATCTTATAGGCAAATGTTAGTGGGAGCTTGACAAAGTAAAGGAGAATCATTATCTGGATATTATTCTGACTTGTTTTCCAGTTCCAGATATGGTTTCCTTTCCACTGAGCAGATCTGTTAGCCAATCCAAGAGCAGTTGGTTATCCACCATGGCTATGTGCCAGAATTACACTTGTGTCAGCATCACATGATGTTGTTTGCTTCTGAGATGCTTAGACTTTGAGTTGATTGGACAGATGTTGGCCACTTTCCCCTGGTAGCTCATGTAGTGTGTTCCAGCACAAGGTGGGCTAATTGTCTGGGGACTGGCTCTCTTCCAGATTCCAACCAGGTCTCTCCATGGTCTGTTCCAACAGCATATGGTATCTTAGCAGTAGTGTCTTACCATTAACCTCTGGTGGGTAATCAAGTGCTCTGAAAAAAGTCTGTCTTGTTTGTTTTTGGAGATCTAATATGTCTCTCTGGTCAACAGCTCATTGTGGATGTAGACCACATCCTGGAACAGGGAATTGCAGGCCACTGCCAAGGGAAAAGAAAAAAGAAAAAGAAAGAGAAGAAAGAGGAACAGGAGAAATTTGAGGTTAGGTTTCGTGTCACACTCTCCTCTCTTTGATGCTGGTGCTCCCCCTAAGGTCCTCTTGAGCATTCCACCTTTTAGTCTAACTTCCAGAATATAGGATTCTATGGCACCAGTTCAATTTGGGTTCAGTTTTGTGTCCCCCCCCAACCCTCCCCCTTTCCCCAAGCTCTATGATCCCTATTGTCCAAGCCTCGAGATGCTATTCAGATACGTCAGTAACTTGATCCAGGTTAGGAACTGCAGATGAGTGAGATCATGTGATGGTTGTCTTTCTCTGATTGTGTGAATTCGCTTAGAATGATTGGTTCCAAGTTCTACAATTTTTCTACAAATTTCCAGTGTCATTATTTCTTATAACTGAGTAGAATTTCATCATGTAGATATTCCACATCTTGGTTATCCATTCATCCAATGATGGGCACCTGGGTTGATTCCAGATTTTATCTATTATGAATTGAGCATCTATAAAAATGGTTGACCAAATATATCTGAACTGAGATGTGGAGCCTTTAGGGTGAATGCCCAGTAAGGGAATAACAGGGTCTGCTGGTAGCTCTATATTCATCCTTTCCAGGAGTCTCCCTATTGATTTCCAGAGTGATTGTGCCAGCATACATTCCCACCAACAGTAAATGAGTGTTCCTATTTCTCCACATCCTCACCAACATTTGATTTCATTTGATTTTTTTTTTTTTTAATGTTTGCTATCCCTACTAGGGTAAGGTGGAATCTCATAGTTGTTTTAAATTACATTTCCCTAATGGTTAGGGATGTTGAACATTTTCTTAAGTATGTGTTTGCCATTTGTAATTCTTCTCTGAGAATTCCCTATTTAGTTCTCTACCCCGCTTTTGAAGTGGGTTTTTTGATTTTTTTTATTGTTTAGTTGTTTAAGTTCTTTGTAGATTCTAGATATTGGGCTTCTGTCGGTGCTATAGCTGATAAAGATTTTCTCCAACTAAGTGGGTAATCTATTGGCTCTGCTTATGGTATGTTTGCTGTGCAAAAGCTTTTTAGCTTCATGGGATCCCATTGGTTGAGTGTTGTTTAATTTTCTAGGCTACTGGAGTTTTGTTCAGGAAGTCTTTTCCCAGTCCTACATTGTGAAAAGTGCCTCATATTTTTCTTCCAGAATATGAAGAGTTTCAGCCCTTATATTGAGGTCTTTAAACCATTTGGACTTGATTTTTGAGTATGGAAAAATGAGAGGGCCTAATTTCATTTTTCTACATATGGTCATCCAATTTGTCCAACACTATTTGTTGATGATGCAGTCTTTTCTCCAGTCTACTTTTTTGGTACCTTTGTCAAAGATCAAGCAGCTGTAGTTACTTGGCCTAAGGTCTGGGTCTTTAATTCTGTTCCATTGGTCTATGTTTCTGTTTTTATTCCGGTACCATGATGTTTTTATCATGATGGTTTTGTAATATCCCTTTAGATAGGGTATGGTGATACTGCCAGAGGCTTTTTTTTTTTTTTTCCTGAGGATATGTTTGGATATCTGAGGCCTTCTGCCATTCCATATGAATTTTAAGATCTTTTCTTTTTTCAATCTCTGTGAAGAATGATGCTGGCTTTTTTATTGGTATTGCATTAAATCTGTATATTGCTTTTGGTAGAATTGCCATTTTCACAATATTAATTCTACCTATCCAGGAGCTTGGGGGGTCTTTCCATCTTCTCAAGTCCTCCTCTATTTCTTTTTTGAGTGTTTTTATGTTTTCATTATATAGGTCTTTCACACCCTTGGTGAGTGTTATTACAAAGTATTTATTTTTTGTTGCTATTGAAAATGGGACAGCCTCAATTATTTCTTTTTCTGTATATTTTTCCTTTGCATATAGAAAAGCTACTGATTTTTGTGCATTGTTTTGTATCCTTCCACTTTGCTGAAGGAATTTATGACCTTTAGAAGTCTTGAGATGGAGACTTTTGGGTCACTTATATATAGGATCCTGTCATCTGCAAATAGGGCTACCTTGACTTTTTCTTTGCCAAATTTGAATCCCTTTTATATCTTTCTCCAGTCTTATTGCTTGGGCTAGTACTTCTAGTAGTATGTCAAAGAGCAGTGGTGAAAGTGGGCACCCTGTCTTGTTACTTATCTCAGTGGGAACTCCTTGAGTTTTCCCCATTAAGTATTACTTGGGTTTTGGGAGCTTTATAGATAACCTTTATTATGTTGAGATATAAACCCTTCAGGCCTGTTCTTTCCAGTGTTTTGATCATGAAGTGGTGTTTTATTTTTTCAAGGGATTCATCCATTTCTTCCAGATTATTTAATTTTTTGGAGTGCAAATTTTGGAAGTATGCCCTGATGATTCTTCCAATTTCATTGATGTCTGCTATGATCGCTCCTTTTTCATATCTGATTTTGTTAATTTGAGAGTTCTCTTTTCTTTGCTTCATCAATTTGCCTAGGGGTTTGCCAATCTTGTTTATTTTTTCAAAGAACCAACTCTTTGTTTCATTGACTTTTAAAAATTATTTTCTTAGTTTCCAATTCATTAATTTCTGCTCTAATTTTGATGCTGTCTTTCCTTCTGAAACTCTTTAGATTGGATACTTCTTGTTTTTCCAGATCCTTGAGGTAGACAGTCAGGTTATTGATTTGGGATCTCTCTGACTTTGTAATGAAGGCATTTAGGGCTATAAATTTTTCCCTGTAGGACTGCCTTCATTGTGTCCCATAAGTTTTGATAGGTTGTGTTTTTATTATCATTCAATTCCAGAAATTTTTAAGATTTCTGTTTTGATTTCTTCCATGATCTATTTATTGTTTAAAAGTGTGTTGTTTAGTCTCCACAAGCTGGTGGAGTTTTTTATGTGTTTGTTGTTGTTAATTTCTAGTTTTAAAGCATTGTGATCTGACATGATGCAGGAAGTTACTTCAATTTTCCTGGCTTTATGAAGGCATGCTTTATGGTCTAATATATATGGTCAATTTTGTAGAAGGTTCCATAGGTTGCTGGGAAGATTGTGTATTTTGTAGAGTTGGGGTAGAAAGTTCTGTAGATGTCCATTAGGTCTAGTTGATCTATGATGTTGTTGAGCTCTATTATTTCCCTGTTGATTTTCCACTTGGATGATCTATTGATAATTGTGGAGTATTGAAGTCTCCAACTATGATGGTGTTGTTTTTTTATTTCTTATTTATTGTTGAGTAGATTTGTTTTATAAACTATGGTGCTCCTGTGTTTGGCACATATATATTTATTATTGTGATGTGCTCATATTGGATGATTCCTTTGATGAGTAAGAAGTGGCTTTCTTTGTCCTTTTTGATTAATTTTGGTTTGAAGTCTATTTTATCAGATATTGCTATAGTAACACCCACTTTTTAAATTTCAATTTACTTGGAATATCATCCTCCACCCTGAGGAGGTGTCTATCTTTAGTGGTGAGGTGGGTTCCTTGAATATAGCAGAAAGAAAAGTCCAGTTTTTTGAACCATCCTGATAACCTGTATCTTTGGATGGGTAGGATAAGACCATTAATATTTAATGGTATTACTGTGATGTTTGAATTAATCCCTGGCTTGGTGAAGTGTTTTATGGGAATTGGTGCTTTCTTGTGTTTTGTATACTTTGAGTCTGGTCAGTTTTGGTTATTGTGGTCTTTTTGTTGGCTCTTGAGATTGATTGTTTGACTGTTCTGTGTGGAGTATTCCCTCAAGAATTCTCTGTAGGTTTGGCTTTGTGTTCATATAATCATAGAGTTGACTTTTTGTTGGGTAAAAGATTTTCTGTCACCATCTATTGTGAGGGATATGTTTGCTGGGTAGAGTACACTGGGTAGGAAGCCATAGTTTTTCAGACTTTGAAGTGTTCCATTCCAGGCCCTTCTGGCTTTTAGGATTTCCATTGAGAAATCTGATGTAATTCTGATGGGATTGCCTTTGTATTTTGTGAATTGTTTCTCTCTTGATGCTCTTAACACTCTCTTTGTTTTTGCTGTTAAGAGTTTTAACTATGATGTGTCTTGCAGTTTCTTATTTGATCCTATTTGTTTGGTGTTCTGTATGCTTCTTGTATCTGGATGGGCCTCTCTTTTGGGAGATTCAGAAAATTTTCTTTGATGTTTTTGTTGAATATGGTCCTTATGCCTCTGGCCTGGATTTCCTCTCCTTCTGTTATAGCCATGATCCAGATGTTCGGTCATTTTACGGTGTCCCACAGTTCCCTCATATTCTGATCACTTGATTTTTTTAAACTTAGCAAAGTTTTTGGCCTCCCAATCAATTTCTTCTGTTTTGTCTTCCAGATCAGAAGTTCTGTCTTCCACATGAGTGACTCTGTTGGTGAGGTGTTCTAGAGAGGTTTTTATAAGGTCCATTTGACTTTTCTTTTCTGTTGTCTTATTTTGCATGATGTCCATCTCTTTTTGAGGTATGATTTCAATTCAATGCTGATTTCCTTGATGTTTCCTGGAGTTCTTTAATGCATTTGATCAAGTCTTCATTCAGCTTAATCAACCGGGTGTTGAGATCTTCCATTTCTTGACTTACCTTCAATTTATTCATATCTCTTTGGAGGGTTCTAATGTTTTCTTCAATCAAGTTAAGACTATTGTCAAAAGCTGAACACTCTAGGAGATTATTCTGTTCAATTTCATTTATATGATTGTTGGTTCTTTGATAGTATACATCTAGTTCAGTGATATTTTTGATCAGTGTCTCATTGCTTATTGTATTTTCATTTCAGGAATGAATTTCTCTTGATTTCTCTATGATTTCATTTCAGGCTTTCATTATAGGACTAGGCATCCTTGGTGGAGATCTCTCAAGTTTTCTGACTTTCATTGGCTGTTTTTTTTTTTTTTTTTTTTTTTTTTTGCATTTTGTTGTCTGCCCATTTTAGGAAGACTCTTTATTTTATTGGGGAGGAAACAAGTTTTTGTTCTTTGGCCATGCACCCTCTGACTCAGGTTAACAGGGATGTTGGTACCCAGTGGATACCAGAGCAAAAAGCCTCATTATACATCTCACATAGGGACCAGGCCTCCCAAACCAAGGCACAATGGGACCTACCAGGACCAGGGACTGGGAGGATCATGGGATCAGGGACATGGCTTACTTTATGCAGTGCCCTACAGTACACAGACCAGTGTAGGGAGCCTACACCAGAGAGGTAGGAGGAGACAGGAGACAGGGGTCTGGCCTACTCACTCCAGTCCCATTCTCCTGCCCACACACTGTCCATGCAGGCAACCCAGAAGGTGAGGAGGAGGGACTAGCCTAGAAGCAGGGATCTGGACTACTCACTCCAGACCAGCATGCATACCCACACCCTGTCTGTGCAGGCAACCCAGAAGGAAGGACAGTTTCTGAGCATATTGATCAACAACACGTAAGATAAACATCTGGAAACTGGTTTGCCCTTAACATAGTTATATATTGTAACTCAAAGGGTATGCTAATCATTTTAACATTTGTTTTATATTAATTTAAATAATACATGTTGGGCTGGAGAGATGGCTTAGTGGTTAAGGTGCTTGCCTGCAAATCCAGAGGACTGAGGTCCAATTCCCCAGGGCCCATGTAAGCCAGATGTACAGGGTGGCACATATATCTGGAGTTCCTTTGCAGCAGCTGGAACTGGCATGCCCATTCTCTCTTTCTCTCTCTCTCCCCCCCTCTGCCTTTTTCTCTCTTTCAAATAAATAAATAAAATGAAAAAAAAACTTCATTTATAAATAACAAATGTCTTTAAAAACATGTGTTGAGCATTTTTTGTGTAATTATTACTCAAAATTGAAAGAATTCTTCAGGAAGAAGAGGAAGGCTCCTAACACTCAAGAACTGGAAAGGCTAAGGAAGCTGAAAAAATTTCGACATCTCAAAATACTGGAAGATTCACAAAGCTCCTACCCAAGGTTATAAAATGAGTAAAAATTTCAGGAGAGAAGAGACTCTTTGTCCATCCCAGTTGCTTACTGCACAGAAATTCCCAAGCACATAGAATTTTAAACCATCACCCATGATGGGTGGCCTTTTTGATCACACAGATGTCTTTGAGTCACCACACTTCTGTAAGTAATATCACAACTATGCTCCCATAAGTAACTCCCTTCACTGATTCACTTATGTAGATTTGGGTGCAATTGTTCTTTGATCTGTTGTTAGGACCCTATCTGGGGTGACTAGGCATTTGTTCATGTCTCACCCATAAAAAGGTGCATAGCAACATCTCGTTTGCACAATGCATGAGCTAGGGACATGGTATCTATGGAAGATGAGGATGAATTTTTAATGATAGTGAAGCTACTCTTAATTATTAAGGGATGTATCTGTAGATGTAATGGGGTAATTTCATAGATGAAATGCATTTTCCACACCATGCTGATTTAAGGAAAATCTTTCCATAGGCTATGTTTTCTAAAATATCACAAGATTTAGTAAGAGTTAGTGAGGTCATAACATATTGCATAAAAAAAGGAAAAAATAAACTTTTGGGCAGAGGAAACAAAGAACAAATGCTTGCTTTATGAATAGAATTATATATTCAAATTTAATAAAATGCCTGACAAAGAGTATATAGAAAAAGAGTCCAGAGAGATGGTGAATATCTACATTAAATAAAAACTGCAGTTTACATAGTAAAGCTGTGGTAGTTGCTAAAGTGGGTTAATAGCAAGTGTGCCATTTTTAGATATGCATTTAGCTGTGTGGCTTTTATGTCTAGTGTAAAATGATAGTGATTTTGTAGGAACAACCACAACAAAGGTAGAGAGGAAGGTAGATTGGCTTAAAGCAAACAGACCGTCATGGCTAGTTGACACAGTGACACAAGACTATGCAAGAAAACTAGGGTTCATTTCAACTAGGGTAAGTGAACATTAAGATTTAAATAATGAGTCATGGCTGGGAATCTCAATACATAGGTGGTAGTTGAAACCAGGAGTATCAACAGCTCACCTCTAAGAGTATAAAATAAAATTAGCAGCATGTCACCACTGGTATCCTGTTGAATATTGTCAACACATAATGATGTCAAAGAGTGAAACCTTTAGAGACAGAGAGAAATGTCATGAATAGTAAAGGAGATTTGTGATAAGGAGGTATCATGGAACACAAAGGATTTAGCAATTTGTACAATGATTGGTCAGCAGTGCTGTATGTTGTTTGTTTTTGCCGAAGATGAATCAGAATTAGGAGACAAAGAGAAGGAATAAAGCAGGAGAAACTGCAGTTTGTTCCAGATAATTCTGTTAAGTGCTATATATGCAGCATCATATCAATTTTCCCAAACAACTTCATGAAAGAAGTTATTCTCAGGTTGCACAGTACTGGAATGCCTGTGTGATAAAAATGGCCATTGGCTGGGATCTCAGAACTGCAGCCAATTAGCTGCTCCTGCTCATCAGTCACTTCCTGAAGTTCTTAGCTCAGTGGTTGAGGTCTTGGATTCTTACAGAGTCCTGACAGGGTTTTTTGTATCATTCCCATTTTATACCCACAGAAACTATTGGGAGATTAGAAAATGTCCCTTATAACAATCACTAAACTATCAAGAAGACATTATTTTGACCAGACTTATTTTGACCTCACTTACCATTCACATTTATCTTGGCCTACTAAGACTCTCAGTGTTTGCTATTTTAGTGTAGTTCCAAAAGGCTTTCACAGAAAAGTTGATGGTCAGAAGAACTGTCTTAATTTGCATATAACAGTGTAATAAACTTGAAAATACTTTAGGATCCATAATCCCTATCCTAATTATTCTTTAAATATCCAACTTAATCTGATTCTCCTTCTAGTGCTTTGTATTCCCTAATTGCAAAATATACAAGGTTTTCTTTTGGACTCTTAGAATTTGTATTGAGAAATGAGGGAACTTCATAGCATTGGTGTCAGAATTCCCCAGAAACTCTGTATCTGTTCATCTTTTCTCCAGGCAGAAACAGATGACCTATTTGTTAAGTCTATTGTTCATTTTTATGTGTGATACATTAATTAACATTTTAAATCCCCACCCCACCCTAACCCTGATGAGAACCGATACTAAAATAACATAGGATAGTTATAGCGAATTAACAGCTTTAGGTAAAAAATTATGCCATTGATGCCCAAGGTACTTCAAAAGTGAAGATACATTGAGGTTTCTGCAAACTGTGCCCCATTTCTAATTAGTAATTCAACAATGCTGTGAGACTGAATTTTTGGAAGAATTTTTATAAGCAAGTAGATATAAAAGAACTGCTCATATGCCGAATTCCCCTTTATAAGATCAGATATCTTTATAGTGAACTTTCTGCCATGTGACAAAAGGAATAACTGGCTGGAGAAATTCTACCTTCTCTGGGAATAAGAGGGTGGATAATGTATGAGGTTTTCTTTAATATGGTAGTTTGAGAACCTGACATTTATTATAAATAACATAAGAAACATAACTATATTATTAAATTATTATTTTTATAATTTCAGCCTAGCAAAGCTATGTGTGCAATGTACTTGGCTATATTTATATTAGAGAATAGAAGAGCCAAGCTAGTTTCTCAGTGCCCCAAATAAGGGGAAATGTTATAATTAGATGTCACCACTATCAATTTAATTAGATTTTAAAAGAGAGGGTCATTCCACCTCACCCTTGGAAGTAGACATCAGGTCATGGCACAGAATGTGGCCACACTGAACTGTGATTGTGCATGCTCCTTCCAAGAAAGGGATTTCAAATGCTAGGTCCTTAGAAACATAAGAAACTTCATCAGATATTATGGCAGTAACATATGAGTTTAATTTGACATTATTTTTGGGAAAAAAATAAAAGTGTCTTTGTTGAGAGAACTCTTGAGTGATTTCTAGCACTTAGAATTCTAATGTTTTTTTTTTTTATTTCACAATGTATAGAAGGATCCAATAAATTTAGAACGAGAAAACAGAAGAGCATATTCCCTTCTCATTCATGAAAATTTCTAAAGTACCTTGATGCTCAAATCTCACACTTTATACATGGTGACTTCTCTAGGTTTGTTAAGCAAAATTTCCTCTCATAATGGAAAAAAATAGAACCATGTTGTGGTAGTTTGAATAAATGTCCCCCAATATATTCAGTGTTTTACTTTATAGTTTGCATCTGCAATCACCTTGCTAGAGGCAAGGTCACTGGGGGCCGATCTTAAGGTGTGGTGATGGTTTGAGAGTCCATTGTAAAGATATGCAAATGTGTCTAGCAGGAGTTCCTGAAGTCTGCTGTGTGACCTTTTGGCTGTAGTTAGTTTTGCTCTGTGTGCTGTGGTGGCTGGGTGGTTTCTCTCTCTCTGCTTGGCCCTATGGAGAGCAGGCCGCTTCTCTTGCCATTATGGAACTTCCCCTGGATCTGTAAGCTTCAATAAATAATATCCCTTCCTCCATAACCGTGCTTGGTCTGGAAGTTCATCTCAGCGAACCTGAAGCTGTCTGCTACAGTAAAGTGGTACCGAGGAGTGTGGGGTGAGATGAACCTGACCGTGTGGATATTCGTCTTTTGGAACTTTTGTTTTGGAGGAATGGGCATGGACTTGGTGCTTGCAACTGAAGATGCCTTCTGGAGTGGTAAGCCAAGTTTTATGGACTATTCTGATGAGAGTTTGAGAATGCTAAGTGCAGACAGTATTGAACTTCGAGGCTTGGTTTATGAGCTTTCTAAGGGGAAGGAAAGACTGCAGAGGACTTTGTTGGAACTGGGCTACTGGCATAAGGGATGGCTACGTTCTGCTATCCAGGCCCAGAAAGTTTGATCAAGGTTAAATTTGTAATGGACTGATGTGCTTGGCTGAAGATATCGGACTGAGATTTTAAGATTTTAAGTTGGAAAACCTCAAGCAAGTTAAAAGCAGAGGCACTGAGACTGGTTTAGCTGCTATTGTCAAACACATTAGCAATCTTAAGGAAGGTGGAAGGAAGGTGGCCAGACTTGATTTACATTAAAACAATGGAGAGGATGCCTGAGGAAAGACTGTTAAAAATGCAAACTCTTGGAAAGAGTTGACTGGAGAAGGAACCTGCTTTTCAAGGCTATGGTTTATTTTGTCCCTGGATTTAGAATATGGCTGTGTCCTGCACACCTGGTATTAGTTTTGGAAATATGAAAAATGCATAGAATGGTCATGAGTTGCACATGGTTCCAGGAGCCGCTGCTGAGATGCGGCATGAAGCAGGGCATGAAGACCCTCAGGAATAGGCTGGAAGAGCCTTTTGGAAGATGGACTGTGGTTTGCATGGAGACCTGAAGATGTTTTGGATATACCAGGACTGTGCAAGGACTACCATGGAGTGCAGTGTTGGCATGGGATGAAAGTTTTTCCTGGCGATTCTGCCCAGCTGGAGGGGCGGAATTGGAAAACCTGGAGACTGGCAGTCTCTGGTTATATTGAACTTGAACTGCAAAAGTTTGATGATTGCTGATGATGGCTGAGTTTGCATTGTTTTAGTTTCTCCTTGCTATGCCTTATACCAGTTAAAAATGTTTACTCTGTGCCTTTACATGTTGAAAGTATTTAACTTGTTTGATTTTACAGGACTCACTATCTTAAGTTGATCAAGACTGTGAGAACCTTTGAAATTGGACTGAGTACAATTTACAATGTGTGATAGTTATAAATCTATTGGGGGCCAGGAGCTAAATATATTGGGGGCCAGGGGCGGAATGTGGTAGTTTGAATAAATGTCCCCCAATATATTCAGTGTTTTACTTTATAGTTTGCATCTGCAATCACCTTGCTAGAGGCAAGGTCACTGGGGGCCGATCTTAAGGTGTGGTGATGGTTTGAGAGTCCATTGTAAAGATATGCAAATGTGTCTAGCAGGAGTTCCTGAAGTCTGCTGTGTGACCTTTTGGCTGTAGTTAGTTTTGCTCTGTGTGCTGTGGTGGCTGGGTGGTTTCTCTCTCTCTGCTTGGCCCTATGGAGAGCAGGCCGCTTCTCTTGCCATTATGGAACTTCCCCTGGATCTGTAAGCTTCAATAAATAATATCCCTTCCTCCATAACCGTGCTTGGTCTGGAAGTTCATCTCAGCGAACCTGAAGCTGTCTGCTACACATGTCTTCATGAATAATAATACTGGTAACCTTAACTGCTATTGACATGTCACTTAAGAACCAGATTATGGTTAAGGTATACTTCATTTCTGGCTAATGTTCAGGAATACAAAGGAAATCTGTGATATTCTCTCATATGATTGAGATTTTATTTACTTTTCAGGTTGCAAAGGGATAACTTTCAAAAGTATTGAGGTATGTTATCTATATTTGTGAAGGTTTCTCACTATTTCAAGCATTGTTTTAGAATTAAAAACCTACTATATTCAGTACATTTAGATTACCATCTTAATTTGCTTCAGTCCAGCAAGTGCAACTGGACACTGGGCTCTAGTATCTGTGCTAGGAGCAATAGTATCAAGCCACTCTACAGTCTGACTCTGCTTCAGCACCAGAAGTCAATCCAAGTTTGCTCCATACTGGAAGTCTATTTCAAATCAACTACTCTAGGAACAGAGGAGGAATTGATTTAACTGCTTCTTTTGCAAGGAGCATCAAAGGATGACTAAAATTTTTTAACTTGAATCTTTTGCTCACCCTTCTTTAATCACAAGCTCCCTACTCATTCTTCTTGTAATCAAATTTCACATTATGCATGAATGTTGGGTTATGCCCTTCCCCTGCTAGCTTTGTCTAATGGTCTCCTGTCCCACTTAACATAAAAAGCCAGTGTTTTACCTATAACGTATGAGCAAGGCCCTCCATGATTGAGCTTTGGCTCTTCTGGGTCATTACTCTGCTCCAATCAGCCTGG
This sequence comes from Orientallactaga sibirica, assembly GCA_036365145.1. Taxonomy (NCBI): domain Eukaryota; kingdom Metazoa; phylum Chordata; class Mammalia; order Rodentia; family Dipodidae; genus Orientallactaga; species Orientallactaga sibirica. Next base: position 53,192,190 of record JAEOAD010000004.1, on the reverse strand, counting down.
TCTTTCTGTACTTCAGAGGAGAAGCCTAATCCATGACACACCTAGGCACCTGCTCTTTGTGGTACTGACCCATTCACTTTGCTTGAACAGCATACTCCTTGTGATGATTCCTTGTGACAAAAATGTCACCCTCACAGAGGCCTTTCTGGGCCTCACCATTTAAAGAAATCTCTGTAGAACTGTACTGTGTTATAGTCTACCCAGAGGCACCTGAAAATATCATACTTAAGGTTTGTTGTTGTCCTGACACAACCAATGTCCATGGAAGAAGGACACTTCTATGAATGTGAGAGCCCAGTTTGTCCTGCTTGTTACACTGTCTCCAGATCCAGAATTGGAACTGGTACACTCTGGGACTCAGTCATTCTGAATGATGGAATATTGTCTCTCCATTTTCAAATTTGTTCTATTTACATAATACTAGAGAATCAGGTTGGGTTTTATCTTTGTATAAATGAATATAAAAATTTATATTTTCATATAGTTTGACTAACTTAATGATCTATATTTAAAAGAACACTCACACAATGAAAAGCTGCACATATGTGGCTATGGTTTCTCTGAGTCTGCGGAAGCTGCAGCTAGCCTTTCCTAGCACTAAATTCACAAATGTAAGGAAAATTACAAGTAAATTACCTCCTTCTCTCTCTTTTTTTTTCCAGTAAGACCAGTGTCTTTGAGTGTTCCCCAAAGAGGGTACAAGGGGTCAGTTTGCACATAACAGCAAGGTTGAAACACTATTTCAGTTTTGTTGCAATCTTCCCTTTATGGGAAGGCTAACATTCCAATATTATTAAAAATGCAAACCAATAAGACATAAAATGGCTTGCTTATTGCTAACATTTATGCAAAACCACTTAAAATGTTAAAAATATTAATATCCTAACCTATGTAGCAATTAATGTTGCACAGACGACTACAATTGTTTTCTCTCCACTGGAAAATCACCAGCAATCCACATTCTCCTCTTCTACTTAATTAACACAACTATATATATCCTTCAAAGTCACAGGAAACTGGTGTAATTGCCTTTGTAAATTCAACTAGTCTACAATGAAGAACAGATTGCTAAATTAAATGCAAGTAATTTGAAGCTGAAAAAAAATCAAGACTATAGACGTGCTTAGCTCCATACAGTATGAGGTGATATAGAGGTCAGGGAATGAAAGAAAACAGAACAAATTTTTAGACCTATCTCTGATACTTTGTTGAGTTATCAGGAATATTTTAAAGACAATTTTGTCAAACAGAAATCCTGTTACATAAAATAATTATACTTTATAATCATCCATAACACTGTTGACAACATAGATGTCTACTGAGCGGATTTGGAGTCAAAGACTGAATGTGTGTGTGTTCAGAATAACACTGCAGGTTCCTTTTGAAAGGAAGAATAAAGTAATTGAGAATTTCACTAACAAGGAGGAAAAGAACGTTTCTATAATGTGTTTATCTATGTGTTTCTAAATAAAGAAGAAGGGAAGAGAGAAAGGAGAGAAGGTAAAGGCAGAGAGGAGAGAGCAGAGCACTATGAATTCCCATTGTCTAAAGATTCTGCATTTGTGAATTTTCTCACTCATTAAAATTAATTTATAATCCCAAAAATCAGTACTAGTGATGCCTATCTTTTGTAAAGATTTCTTTTTAAAAAAAAAAAAAACTTATTTTATTTATTTGAGAGAGAGATATCAAGAGAGGCAGATGCAGGGTTGAGGGAAGGGTGAGCGCACATGGGCCTTCAGCTGCTGTAAACAAACTCCAGCCGCGTGTGCCATCTTGTGTATCTAGCTTGCCTGAGTCCTGGGGAATTGAACCTGGATCCTTTAGCTATTGGCTTCCAGGCAAATGCCTTAACCACTAAGTGATCTCTCCATCCCTAACATCTTTAATAATTATATTATATATATTAATATAATATAAATATATAATTATGTATGTATATATATGTATATATATATTATTTATTTATTTGTTTGTTTGTTTGTTTGTTTGAAAGAGAAAGAAAGAATGGACACACCAGGGCCTCTAACCACTGCAAACAAACTCCAGGCACATGTGCCACCTTGTGCATCTGGCTTATATGAGTCCTAGGGAATCAAACCTAGGTCCTAAGGCTTCACAGGTAAGTGCCAAGACTTCTAAGGCATCTCTCCAGCCCCCTGTTTTCCTTGTGTATGTGCGTGTATACATTTGTGTGAAAGTTGTGTGGAAGTTAGAGGACAATGCCTGGGTTAGTCATGGCCTCTCCTTCTCATCTGAGTCAGGGTTCCTCTCTCTGCCTCTTGCTCTACAGTTGTTCTTTGCTGCACCAACTGTGAATTTCCAGGTATTTCTCCTTCCTGCCTCTGATCTAATTGTCAGCATGCTGGAATTACAGAAGGCCACCATGGTTTCTGGCTTTTTTTTTTTTTTAAATATTTTTACAAGTTATGGACATACTTAGTATGTAAACAACACAGGTTGGTACCATCCTTTCCCTCCTCCCTGCTCCTTTTCCAAAGGGGCACTCTTTGTTGGGGATGCAGGTCATACCCATGGGGTTTGTGGGTCATGCATTGTGGGGGCAGCAGTCAGTTATGGGGGAGAGGCAATGCCTTGTGCATAATGTCCCAACTAGTGGTTCTAACAACCTTTCTGCCCCCTCTTCAGCAAAATTCTCTGAGACATGTTGGGTACATTTTAAGACTACTTTAGTGATGGGCTCTTAGGAGCCTGTGGATCTCTGGTTTGGTAGGTGCTGAGTGTCCTCAGTGTCTATTTCCTTCACCCTTGTGCTGATATAAAGTTCACTGAGAAAGTGACACTCTTGCTCATTTCCACAACTCCTCTATGGTTTCAGCTGGGGCCAACCTGAAGTGCAATGGGTCATTTATCTCTGCAGGTCCCACTGTCATCTGAAAAAGAGAAGCAGATTCTCCAGTGGAGAGTGAAGTCAACACAGGTTAAATGGGATAAGCATTATTAATTTCTAGAAAATTCAATGGGTGTAGACCCTCTTATTGCCCAAGTTTAGTGGAAGCTTGATATTAGAAAGCAAAATCATTACCTAGGTATGATTCTGACTTTTTCCCAGTTCCAGATGTGGTTTCCTGTGTGCCACTATTGCACTTGTGTGAACATCACGTCAGGTTGTTTGCTTCTGAGTAGCTTAGACCTGGAGTTGCTTGGAGAGATGTTGGCCACTTTCCCCTCTAGTTCATGTAGCACTTTCCAACACTAGATGAGCTAACTGTTTGGGGACTGGCTCTCTTCTGGATTCCAGCCAGGTCTCTCCATGCTCCATGCCAATAGTGTATGGTGTATTCAGCAGTAGAGTCTTACTATTAACCTCTGATGGATAATCAAGTGCTCTGACAGAATCTGTCTTGTTTTGGGAGACCTTGTAGATCTCTCTGATCAATAGCTTATTGTGGGTTTTAACCACATCCTGGTACTGGGAGTTAAAGGCCAGTGCCAAGGGAAAAGAATAAAGAGAAAAAGAGAAAAAACAAGACAGGGAAACAGGAGAGATTTAAGTTTAGGCTTCATCGTTCATTCAATAACGGGCACCTGGGTTGATTCCAGTTCTTATCTATTATGAATTGAGCAGCTATAAACATAGTTGAGCAAATATCTCTGAACTGAGTTGTGGAGCTTTAAGGGTAAATGCTCAGTAAGGGAATAAGTGGGTCTGATGGTAACTCTATATTCATTCTTTTCAGGAGTCTCTATATTGATTTCCATAGTGGTGTACAAGCTTACATCCCCACCAATAGTGAATGAGTATTTCTGTTTCCCCACCTCTTCACCAGCATTTGTTTTCATTTGATTTTGTAATCTTTGCTATCCTTACTGGGGTAAGGTGGAATCTCATAGTTGTTTTAATTTGCATTTCCCTATTGGTTAGGGATGTTGAACATTTTCTTAAATGTGTATTAGCCATTTGTAATTCTTCCTCTGTAAACTCCCTATTCAGTTCTCTGCCCCACTTTTGGAGTGGGTTGTTTGATTTTTTTTAATTTAGTTTTTGGAGTTCTTTGTAGATTCTAGATATTAGGCTTCTGTTAGTGGTATAGCTGACAAGGATTTTCTCCCATTTAGTGGGTAATCTATTGGCTGTGCTTATGACATGTTTGTCTGTGTAAAAGCTTTTTAGCTTCATGAAATCCCATTGGTTGAGTGCTTATTTAATTTCCTGGGCTACTGGGGTTTTGTTCAGAGTACAGTAGTAGAGTTCAGAGTAGAATAGAGTGCCTCCTATTTTTTTCTTCCAGTAGGAGAAGAGTTTCAGGTCTTATATTGAGGTCTTTAATCCATTTGGAATTGTTTTTTGTGTATGGAGAGATGAGTGGGTCTAGTTTCTTTTGTCTACATATGGCCATCCAACTTGTCCAACATCATTTGTAGAAGATTCTATCTTTTCTTCAGTCTACATGTTGCAGCCAGGTTCACATTGCTGGGAGGAATCACTCAATGAAGAGCAGCTAGTGGGAAAAAACACAAGGAGAGTGTGCCAAACACTGGCAAGGGGGAGCTGGCTATAACACCTATAAGCCCACCCCCAACAATACTCTGCTTTCAGGAGGTGTTAATTCCCACATCTCCATCAGCTGGGAACCTACTATTTCAAAACACCTAAGTTTATGGGGAACACCTGAATCAAACCACCACATTCTGCCCCTGGCCCCTATAAACTAATAACCATTCATGATGTAAAATTGAATGCATTCATCCAACTTTAAAAGTCCCCATGGTTCTTATCATTTCCAATGATGATCATACATCCCCATAATCCAAGATCTTTTTTTAAAATTTTATTTATTTATTTGCAAGCAGAGAGAGAGAGAGAAAAGAGGCAGACAGAGATAGAATGGGCACACCAGGGCCTCTAGCCCCTGCAAACGAACTCCAGATGCATGTGCCCCTTGTGCATCTGGCTTACGTGGGTCCTGGAGAATCGAACCAGGATCCTTTGGCTACGCAGGCAAACACCTTAACCACTAAGCCATTCTCCAGCCCAAATCCAAGATCTTTTAACTGAGCCATAATACCAACCCCCCCCACCAAAAAAAAAAACCCTATGATGACACAGAATAAACATTCACACTGCAAATGATGGCAATGGGCATAGCAAAGAAATATTCAGCAAATACAAGATTTAAAACAGGGCAAATGCCAAACTCTGTAACTCCAAGTCCAACAACTCTAGCCAGTGAAAATCTCCAAGCCCCATAATTCTAACCAGCAACAAGTCTCTGGAATTCCAATTCAGCCCCTCCGGCTAGGTTACTCACAGTCCTGGAAAACTTAATCGGGGCTGGCAGCTGTCCTCAGCAGCCATCTCATGGTCCCAGCATCTCAACTGCAATCCATGGTTCATCCTCATGTCTCCATTGGTCTCCATGCAGGCATCCAGCAAACCTGCTTCACACTGCCAATGGCCATTTCCAAAACACAAGACCATGCTGCAAACTCAATGACCCTCTCTTACTTGCATTTCTTATATTCCATAATACAAGGTAGAGGACCAGTTTGTTAATCCAGGGGGGAATAAAGCAGACTTTGAAGAACATGATACTCCTTGATCACTCAGGCCCTTTCAAAAGAGTCTACATTCTTCCTGTTGCCCCAGTGCATGTCACCTGGCTCAATCTTAATAGCTGTAATCTCTCAAACAATTTGCAAGTGAATAGGCAGCTGTTTAGGGAGAAAGATTTGATTTTTTTCTGTTCCATATCCCTCTTCTCACAACAATCCATTTCTACACAATGCAACCCTGCACAACTTCTCAGGACACAGGAATAACAGCCAGCCTCTCAAACTGCTTCTAGCCCAGTGCAGGCAAAGCTCTTTCTCACCCCCATAAGCCAAACCTCACAGTCCATAGTTCTTACTGTATTCAGATCTTTCAACTCTGACCAGAATAGTCCATCAAGCTGTACTTACAGCACTGCAAGGCATCTCTTAGGCCAAGGTTTCAAATCCTTCCACATTCCTCTTGAAAATCAGCCCCAAAAGGCCGAAGATACATAGTCAGGCATCTATCAGCAATCCCACTCCTCAGTACCACTTTATTGTTGCAGTCAGGTTCACATTGCTGTTAGAAATCACCCAACCAAGAGCAGCTTGTGGGAAAAAAGAGGTTTATTTTGGCTTACAGGCTCCAGGGGGTAACTCCATGATGGCAGGGAAAACGATGGCATGAGCAGAAGGTGGATATCACCCCCTAGCCAACATAACGTAGACCATAGCAACAGGAGAGTGTGCCAAACACTGGCAAGAGGGAGCTGGCTATAACCTGGTAACCCGGCCCCCAACAATACACTGCCTCCAGTTCCCAAGTCTCCATCAGCTGGGAACCTAGCATTCAGAACACCTATGTTTTTGGGAGTCACCTGAATCACACCACCAAACTACATCATTGGCATCTTTGTCAAAGTTCAAGTAGCTGTAGTTACTTGACCTAAGTTCTGTGTCTTCAATTCTGTTCCATTGGTCAAGGTTTCTGTTCTTATGCCAGTACCATGCTGTTTTTATTAGGTTTCTGGCTTTTTATATGGAGTCTGGAGATAAAACTCTGGTACTCTGACTTAGGTGACCAGCACTTTACCCACTGAGCCATCTTTGCCCCTAGTGATGCATTTTGAATCTTGGCATACATGCTCATGTTCAGCATCATTGATGACATTTTTTTTAACTTAAAAAAAAAATTTATTATTTTTTTGGAGAGAGACACAGAGAGAGACAGACACAGAGAGAGAGAGAGAGAGAGGAGAGGAAGACAGAGATGGGCACACCAGCAGGGTCTCAGCTGCTGCGAACGAAATCCAGATGTGTGCGCCCCCTTGTGGTTGAGTGCAGCATTGCGCCCTTGCATCTCTTTGCATCTGGCTAAACGTGGGACCTGGAGATTGGAACTGCTGGAGATTGGAACCAGCGTTCTTAGGCTTAGCAGGCAGGCACCTTAACCCCTAAGCCATCTCTCCAGCCCCATTGATGACATTTTGTAACACATTCTCAGCTGGGACCAGAGAAAGTGATGCTTTTCCTTCTTTCAGACCCATACTGTGATTGCATGCCCTCTATGGTATGACCCTTGCAGATTGGTACTTTTGCTGGTGATTTTGATTTTAAAGTGTCAACAGAGCTGCTATCTACTATTTTTCTAAGTTCAAAGAAACTGGGCTATGCCTAACAGAAAATATTTGTGCTAGTTATGCTTCATTAAAGTGTGAGTATTATTGGCTATGAGTGCAACATTTAATGAATTAGTTTTTTTTTTTTTTTTTTTTTTTTTTTTTTTTTTTTTTCTGAGGTACGGTCTCACTCTAGCTCAGGCTGACCTGGAATTCACTATGTAGTCTCAGGGTGGCCTCAAACTCTTAGCAATCCTCCTACCTCTGCCTCCCCAGTGCTGGGATTAAAGGTGTGCGCCACCATGAATTAGTATTAAATATTACATAAGTTGACTTTAACAGCAAAAATAGGGCTGGATAGTTGGCTTAGCATTTGCCTGAAAAGCCAAAGGAGCCAGCTTCAATTCCCCTGAACCCACATAAGCCAGATTCACAATGTGGTGCATGCATCTGGAGTTTATTTGCAGGGGTTGAAGGCCCTGGCACACCCATTCTCTCTTTCTTTCTCTCCCTGTCTCTAATTAATAAAATAAAATTTAAATTTAAAAATATATATCTAAAAGCAAAAATATAAAACAAGTTGACAACCTTGCATTTCTCCTAAGAGCAATTAGTCACTATCTAATAATTCTGTTTGTGGTCCAGCTTTCATATTAACTTTATAGAGCATAACTACCCCAAACAACGAATTGTGTATGTGCATGTGTGTGTAGAGAGAGAGAGAGAGAAAGGAAAAGAGGCCTTGATCAAATGATGGTTGTTTTTCCAGATGTGGAAGTAAAGCCAAAAAGTAATATGATTATAAGAAAAAGTGGATGCAAATTCAGAGTGGAAAAAGGATCACAGAAGGCAATGCCTGAGGAAAACTTCAGGAACCTATATTTGTAATTCTCTTATGTAAATGAGCATTGTAGGAATGGGCTGGAAGGTTGAGCCAGGTTATTGGAGCCCAGTCGAATCTTAGCTCTCGTTGTCTACCGTAGACTTTATATCATCAAATCTTAGCTCTCATCGTCTACTGTAGACCTCATATTATCACTTTTAAGGTGGAGAGAATTATGTCTCATGGGATTTCAGGGAGAATTAAGTATGAAAAGAAATCACCGATTACAGTAGAATATATGAAACGGATCCAGGCACTCATTAAAAAGTGTAATTATAATTAAATGTGCCACAGATTTATATTTACTCAGGACATTACAGGTACAGAGCTGGAGAGATTGCTCAGTGGTTAAAGGCACTTGCTTACATAGCCTGTCAGCATGAGTACTCTAGTTTGATTCCCCATTAAACAAGTAAAGCCAGATGCACAAAGTGGTGCATGCATTTGCAGTAGTAAGAAGCCCTGGCATTCCTCTCTCTCTCTCTCTTTCTCTCTCTCTCTCTCTCTCTCTCTCTCACACACACACACACACATTCTCCCTCTCTGCTTGCAAAATATTATATATATATATATATATATATATATATATATATATATATATATATATATATATATATCTCACAGGTACAAATGAGGCCCTATGTTGCCCAATCCCTTAAACAGTGACCCTCTGCTTATGCCATTCTAGGACCATAGAAGTAAAAGTCAGACCCACTTATCTCTAATTAAAGACATGGGAAAATCTGTGTTTTGAACCTATGCCTTCATAGGAGGAAATGCAGGAGAAGGTGAAGTCATATAGTTGTATAAGTAGGTGGTTAAGAGAAAGAAGTGTTTATATATCAGTTTTCTCCTAAAGGACAGAAGTAAGAAATCATGCTGTTTTACCCACTTTCTAGCCACTTATCAGAATTCATGAACTGAAATAGTCTTGGAGTCCCCCTATGAGAATAAAGCTAACTTGAATTTAAGTGAAACTATACTCTCTGGTCTCCTGTGTCTCATCTCCTTTGATGCAGACTGGGGCTATGCCAGGAGCTGTCTCTAGCTGGCTCACTGAAGTGGTACAATGGAGATACTGGGACTTTTTAACTTCCATGAGTACATGAGATAATTATTTATAAAATCTCTCACGTATGTGTGAATGTGTGCATATAGTCTCTACACATATGTGCATATATATGACTATATATTTTATTGGTTTTGTTTCTCTGGAGACTCATGGCTATATCTTTAGTATGCTATAAACATAGACCTATGTAGGAATCCTGTGCAAAGCTTGATTTATAATAATACCCATCCATTAAAATCCATTTTCCACATGTGATATGGAATAATTTAGGCTACTACTACTATTTCAAGATCTTGAGCTAATCTTTTCCTATTAACATAAATAACTTGCCCAGTGCTGCTCAATGTGATCCACAGATTTATCTCTGTGGTCTGGATTAGATGAGATAACATTGAAGAGTGTTAGACACTGCTGTGTCACATTTCATCACTCACTCCCAAAGGGATATTGGTAAAAGCTCACATTCACATCTAGAGAAGTTCACTATTTTCTACAAAGTAAATTTCTCTTTAATCCTATTCAGTTAGCTGCCTACACCAGTATTAATGCAAGCCATTGCACAGAACTCAGGCTGGAAGTAAGCATATCCGCAATGTAACTCCCTATAGATTCATTTACAAATGCAGCTTGTAAAAACATTCTAAATCACATAATAGTATATTTTAACCATACGTATAGATTTTGATATAGGTATCCTTTCACAAATTCTTTAAGAGTTGACTAACAAATTCTGTTAAGTGTCAATTTCTGTAAGTATTCCATCAGTATAAAAACGTGATCCTCGCTGTTTTATAATTGAGCAATCACATAGAATGGGGCATATCATGAGAAGTGCTGAGACTATATTTCAATAAATTGTCCCCCGTGTACATTATTTATTATATATTTGAAGGTTAATGAACTCTGAGCCATAAAAAGTCACCTCATTGAATTTCATGAATATTATAAATAGGTAAAGAGACTCTAAATAAGTCATCTTATTTGCTAAGACTAAATGTTTATTTTTATCTATTTCTATGGTAAGATGAAGACATTTCTCACCATTGGAGTGTAGGGTTAAAGTACAAAAACACCACTATTTAGGTAGGATAACTGCATCCTGTGTCTATATTACAAGTTGAAGCTGTTTTCAGCCATTTAAACTTTCCAATTTACAAGAAATATCAACCAAGCGATTACCTATTCAATTTAGTACAGTAATTTAAAATCAGTACAACTTGATCTTAAATAATTTTAGAGTATAATTAATCTATAAAGGCAGTATGTACATAACTTTTCTAAATGCATTACTGCCTTTGAATAGTGGCTTTTAAATCCCTAAAAACTTTTTTTTTTTTAATCACCAGGCAACTAAACTTTGTCTAGATCTATGTGAATTCTAAGGAGTTAATAGGTGGAAAAACGAAAAAGTAAGTTTGTGTTTTACTTCCATATTTCCAGATTCCAACAATCACTTAAAAGAGCCAATTTTTCACAAAGTGTGGAAACAATAGAAAAATCAACAGACATTTTAAAAATAAGAATTAAGTCGGGTGTGGTGGCTCATGCCTTTAATCCCAGCACTTGGGAGGCAAAGGCAGGAGTTTGAGGCAACTCTGAGACTACATAGTGAATTCCAGGTCAGACTGGCATAGAGCAAGACCCTACATTGAAAACAGAAAAAAGTGAAAAAAGGAGAAAAAAAAACAATATTTGCATAGTGATAATGTTTTCGATCTATTAATCATACTATATTGGCCAAAATATTAATTTATAAACAAGTTCATGTGGAGACCTGGAGGTTTGTGAAGGGGGATTGTGGAATTTCACCTGGAAGGAGCAGCAGATGATGGAGAATGGCGGGCTGACTCACCAACAAAGACAGAAAGCTGAGGCAGGACACAATGGAGCTATTGATGACCTTTGTCTATCTGCAGCAGACAGAAGCCCTAGGGAAAGGCAACTACTCTCTCAGAGTGTCATGAATGTCACTTGATAGAAAGTTTTATGTTTGTTTCTGACATCAGGCAAACAAAACCCTTTTGAGTGCTGAATTAGGCTCTTGTTTTGAGCCTGCAGGCTGCTGCACAGTTCTCTTGGTGAGGACTGATCTCATAGCTTCACTTCTCATGTTGATGGTGTTAACTGTTGGGAATGTGGGGAGAAATCCTGAGACAGGACTATCAGCCTATCTTCCTTGAGTTCACATATCTTCTACAACTTCTTTTCTTTGCTTTTCTGTGTCTTTTCTTTCTGTCTTCTTTTTCTATCTTTTTCCCCCAGGGGTGTGAAGCTACCTCGGGAATTTCCCAAACTCTTTGCTTAAATAAACAATATAAGTGAAGTATTCTAAAATCAATGAAGTAAAAGCTCTTTTTCCCCCTCTGGAGAAGGATAGGACACCACTCTCAGCATAATTCAGCATTGGTCATCTGAGTCTGTAGAGATTCTGAGGGACTGGGCCCCTTGAGAGTGTCCTTCCTGTACCCATTGTCCCTATGCTCTGAACTCACTTGAGGTTCTGAAGTTCAAAACTGACTTGGTAGGAAAGGATAAATCTGTCTTTGAAAGACATGGTAAATATTGTGTTCTTCTTGAGGAAGTCATATTTTGGAAATCAAGAGTCATTATTTTAAATCCTTTGATTATGGCATGCTTTTAAATAGATATGTTCACTTTGAATTAAAAGAATCTATAGAAATGAGAATAATTTCTCATTGCTGTGGCCAGACTTTGAAGTGGAGAAATGTGGAACTAAAAGCAAATAGCATAACCTGTTTTAATCAAAAGGAGTCTAGCAAGAAACAATCAATTAAAGAACAGTCTGATTCCCTGCGACATCACTGTATGAAAATCTGTTAGACGCCAGATTGTGTCTCAAGACACATATGATGAACTGAACAAAATGACCTGCTAATAGCTTTTACGGGTAATAAATGCATCATGTTATTGGTAATTCTGCAGATGGTAAATCAAGCTAATATTGAAGCTGAAACAAGCTACTTGTTAAATATAGCTCAAAATGATCCTCTTAGCTATTCAAAACTGTATTGCACAGAATAGAAAGATGATTACACCTTATATTTCTAAGCATCTTAAATGGATAAACATTCCCTTCTGCTATAGAGGCATTTTAATTTTTAAATCCTTTGGAGAGAGCATGCTTGGAATGAGTCTAAACTGTGTAACGTTATGTTTATTTAGATTATAAGTAGGCACTACAGCGTGAAACCTGGGCTGAAATTGAAGTGTGACTCTCTAGCATACAATGCACATTAAGTGCTAGTTCCCATCAGCATTTGAAAAGCTAAACTGGCAAATCTGAACACTGAGTAAAATCCATATTAACAAGTGATAAAGGGATGGGCGTATCACTCATATTATTGACTCTCATGGGCAGTCTGAGATATAAAGATTAGCTTGAATTTTATTGCTATAAAACTACAGAGATTGGGGAGGTAGAAAAAGACAGTATACAAAATATAATTTACAAAAGATCATGATGAAATAAAGTGAAAAAAATGAGCTTTGCAGATAAAACAGTCAGTTCATTGACTTCCCCCAAAGTGCCTCTCCCATCTTTTTAGTAGTTTTAATTAACCTATGATTTTTTTTTTGGTTCCATCATCTTTATGTCATTTAAGAAAACACAATAATATTCACTGACTGGTGATATGGTTCGTTCTCAGTAGTTTCTGTGTGCAATTTTAGATATAGCACAAAAAATTGTTTTGAAAAAGTTCATGTTTAAATAAAAGTAATGGAAGATGTATATATTTTGAGACATATTTCAGTGCTTTCCTATAGATAGATAGGAAGAGACAGAGAAAGAAAGATAGATGATAGATAGATATGCATATGTGTAAAAATATACAGCCATATATGTATATATGTGTGTTAATTTTATGAACTGTTAATTCTGTCACAATTGTAATGAACAAAATACATTATTTGGCATAAAAGAAATAATTTTTCTACCCTTTAAAATTTTTACTTATGTCCTGTGATATCAGAATGTAGAATCTTTGCAAATTTGATATATTTTGGTCAGTTATTAAATACTTTTATGTGTTTATTTAGAGGTAGAGGGAAAGAGAAAGACAGAAAATGTGTATAGGCAAGTTAGGGCTTTTTGTTGCTGCAAACCAAAACCAAATGCACGTGTGACTTTGTTCATCCATCTTTATGTGGGAACCAAGGAATTGAACCCAAGCTGTCAGGCTTTGCAAGCAAGTTTATTTAACCACTGAGCAATCCCTGTAGCCCTTAGTTTGCATTTATTTATTGCATGGAACATATAAAAGATAGGTAGGTAATATTTTATTTTTTATCATTTTGTTAGCCATAACAAAATGTTAGCTATTTATCAACTTTGTATGATTTTGGAATAGGTTGGCATTATTTTTAAAATGTTGAAACATTGCGTTGTTGTAGGAGCAGATGTTTATGTATCATTAATGTCCATTAATTCACTGTGGAATAAAAAACTTGTAATGGTATTCATCCTAGTTCAAATAGTGAAGCTGGAGATTGTTTCAATCAGCAGTCCTTCAAATTGTCCTCAGTTCTCCTGTTTTACAACAATTCCTCATATTGGATTGGTTCTAGTTCTTGCTAGACCATTCAGATTTACCTATGGTCTGTCATTATGCTCACTCTCTCTGTCTTCCCTTTTAATGCACCTGCTTGAAGCATGTATAATAGCCATGCATAAGATAATGTGTTCTGGAACTTTCTAGGATGATTTCATCTTAAAATAACAGAAAGAACAACTAAAAGTGACATAGTTAAAAATACATGTGTTGGTCTGGAGAGATAGCTCAGTAGTTAAAGGTATTTGTTTGCAATGCCTGACAGCCTGGGTTCTGTTCTCCAGTACCCACATAAAGCCAGATGTACAAAGTGGTGCATGCATCTGGAGTTCATTTGCAATGGCTGGAGGCACTAGCACACCCAGTCCTCCTCCTTAGTGCCTCTCTGCTTGCAAATAAATCAATAGAAATATTTTTAAAGGTAAATTTTTCATTTTATATAAGAAATTCCAAAGGAAGAGCAGGTCCCAGGTTAGTTAAACAGGCAACACTAGGAGCCTTGGATGGCCTTCCTAGCTCTGTATCTTCAGAATACTAATTTAACTAATGGAGAATTCCCCTTTGCAGGGTTGCTTTCCTTACTTTGTCTGGGGCTTCTAGGCCCTCTTATAGATCTATAGAACTCAGGACCTCTAGTGACCTTCAGATAATGTCAGTGGGTAGCACCCTCCTTATCCCATGGTCCTGTGCATCAAGTAGTACCAAGCATGAGAATTGCAAGGTTTACCTTGCAGAGAAGTACATATTTATTGAAAAAGATACAGAAACTAATTTTAGGAGGACAAGTTTGATTGTTATGTTCTTGCTAATGGGGTGGGAATAGAGAACACATACCATTTACAGAGAAGGAACCCATCTTACTCATCATATAGACTTCTTTCCCATGGCCTCATGCACTTCCTCTCCTTTGCCGTAAAAGGCCTTCTGCACACCAGGTTAGATGATAGACCCTTTTGTCATCCGAGGGTGCTCTTAAATACACCTGATTTCCTTCCCATCAACTTTTGAGCAGTTAGCAGACATAGGTACAGAAAAGAGTTATGCTTTCAAAGCAGATCTTTCATTTGCAAGAGGGAAACCACAGTTCTTTTAATCAATTAGAAAGAACAAATTTTCTGTACTTTTTTGAGTACAGAATTTCTTAAAAAAAATACTTGTTGGGTTTTCTTTAGTTATCATTTGCAAAAGGGTGCCACATATGCCACATGCCTATGGCTGCACTATTCAGTGGGTAATTTGAGAATCAAATTATACTAGAAGCAGAGAAAGTACAGTTGAAGCCTATGTGTTTTAAGGTTGGCATACAGGGGTTCATAAGAAAGAACAACAGAGAAAAGTGAACAGAATACAAAAGAGAAATTTATGATGGTAATAGGCAAACTCAGTTGTGAATCTAACTTGGCTGCCCAAATATTTCTCTACCATAGAAAAGGATAGAGAAAGGAGTTTCTAAGAAAATAGCCCAGAACTAGTATAGCTATTCTGTAGTATCCTCAGGCACCCAGATTCCTTTACCATTCCCCACTAACCATCTGTCATAGACAGTGTCATGTTTCTGGGATTAATATATACCCAGACTTAGTTTATTGGAGGAAGGGGTTTATTTCAAGCTTATAGATCCAGGGGGACATTCCATCAATGGTGGAAGAAGCTGTTTCCATACATCCAAGCAGAGAGAAACCAAACAACCAGTAGACACCAAAAGCAGCAAGCACAGACCTGCAGCGAACAGGGCCTCCAGAGCTCACACACTTTTTGGCTGGAATCAGATCTGCCCCCAAACACACCTTTGCGCTGGATCCCAGCATCCAACCCTAGTGACACCTCCTCCATCCAGGTGGCTGGAGACCCAAGTTACAAGCTTTAATAAAACACCTGAGTTTGTGGGGGACATAAGTTCAAACTACCACACCATCTTTGTTGTTCTACCCATATACTCATACTACTCATACTCAGACTACAGCCCTTTCATCTACTTTTTAAATAAGAAATAGAGTTAATGATGGGAAATGGGTGAACAGGCTTAAAAGTGCTATATGTAATTTTGGTACATACTTACTGCCTGAATCTGTGTAGTTGCAACAGAACCTGACTGATGTGATATGTTAGGGCATTTCATTGATTTGTACAAATAAAAAAAACAGATTTTTTACAAAAGCAGAAATAGTTAATAGACTAATTTTCAATATACCATATGATAGGGATCAGTGATCAGTAACAAAGTGCATACTGCCAGACAAAACAATTTAATGTTAAAATCAAGTTAGAAAATATGTTCAAGGTATTATTGCTTCCCACTTTTCCTTTGTCTAAGTACTTTTCAATATATAGAATGTTCTAAGAAAAACATTTGGACTTACCAGTCTCAAATGAAAAATTATGCGTAAATAGGTATTCCATGTTGAAAAATTACATGATATGCTATGCTGTCTGGCAACCAAATTAGTGTATAATACTTATTTAGCATGTGTGAGACCCTGGGTTTGATATCCAACACTAAAAAAAAAAAAAATAGAAATAATGCTTCATTCAGGTTTTGCAAGGTAGGGTCTTGCTCTTGCTCTAGCTCAGGCTGACCTGGAATTAACTACGTAGTCTCAGGGTGGCCTCGAATTCATGGAAATCCTCCTACCTCTCCCTCCAGAGTGCCGGGATTAAAGGCGTGTGCCACCACGCCCGGCATACTAGATTTTTTTTAAAAAATGAGTTGAAAATAATTACTAAATCTTGAAGACAATAACTTATTGTTCATTGATAAACCATTGGAGTATGTATGAATCCAACAGGTACAAAAAGTAAATACAAATAAACAGAAAAGGCAGGCTCTATTATAGAGGAATTTATAAGCATGCTCTTCTTTTAAACTTCTGTGAAAGCTTAATGGCTTTGACCTCCATCAGGACCTTGCTTCTTCCTTCCTATCCCTTTCTCAGGTCTATGTACGATCCATGTTTACTTTTTCTATTTGCATTTCTAGTACTATGGCATAGGAAATACTTTCAAAGGGTCAAAGACTTGCTATGCTTCATTTTAGTCCTTGAATCTGATACCAACTCCATTATTCAATGGAGATACAATTCCAACTGTGATTCAGATTTATCTTACATATATAATGGAAATAAAATTTTTTCACACCACCTTCCACATAAAGTCAAATCCCATGATGCTCTGACTGATTTTGATAATGGTACTAGTAACTACACAGGTATTGCATCCAGTAGCATTTCCTAATAGTCTGTTTGTTAAACATCAGAGTTCAGTCCAATTCTTTACTTTTTCTACCAAGATTTTGCAACTTACATTACCAGAGCGGCATCATTCTACACTGGTCTCATCCCTAAGACAGGTTTACATCGCAGAGTCCAAAGGCTGTGTTATATTGGGGCCTCAGGTTATTAGTAAATCATTTACCGTAGGTGAAAGTAATTTTTAGACATTTTACTAATTCTTCTAACATTTATGAGATAATTGGTATGAGTTATTAGCAATGAATAATAAATAAATTAGGTTTTAGCAAAATCCATGGAAAACTTTAAAACATTTTTTTCTTCTAATGCTCTGAGATTTTGCTGTCACTGACTGATGTGGAGGTAACCTATTTACACTGACTCAAACTTGTTGACATTTAAGTGTTAAAAAAAACACTATCTAAGCAGTGGAAAGAATATAGGAATGACATTCATGAATACTTCTAGCTGTCAACAAGTCTGTTTTCGTACTAACTGTGAGCCCTTGAAGTATTGCCTGCTTGGGATGGAGTGAGAAATACTGCTACCTCAGAGTTTCTTGTTTCTTTTTATTTTCTTTTGTAGCTATATATTTATCTGTACTAATTATCAATATGAGTTTTTTCACTCCTCCCATCTCTAAGGCATGTGAGTCTCCTTTTAAACAATAGCAGAAATGTGTTCATATCTTTCTCAGACAGATGGAAAAGGTGATCATTTCCCTGAAAACCAAGGATACCACCATCCCAGAAGAAAGGATTTAATGAAGATCTATTTTTAGTAAGTAGGTGAGTACTAGTATAACCTGTAAAATATTTCTATATATACTAATTGTGGAAGAAATCATTGAACAGGAATATCACTTTCCTTTTATCTTTCTATATACATTATAGATTTCTATTTGAAAATTAAAAACAAAACAGACAAAGCCACACCATTTATGTGTCTGAAGGACATTCATCCTTTTATATGTTCACTTTGTTACTGAGATGAATAACATTTTCTATCTCCTGGCTTCTCCTTCTCCGAGAGGACAGAAAAATCAGGGACTTCCAGGTAATTTATATTACATCCCTCTCCTTTCTGCTTGATAACATCACTGTGAAGGGACTTTCTGCCTGTACCATTGCCATGCTGGGAAAGGATGTTAATACTTGCTTTAAAAAAAAAAAAAAAAAAAAAAAAAAAAAAAAAGACAACTGTGTGATGTAGTGAATAGGCTTGCTGAGCTAGCCAGCCTGAACTCAATTTCTAGCTCTACCATTCAAAAATTGTATAAGTTTAGCAAATTATTGGATTTCTCTGTGCCTTGGTGTTCTCATCTGTAAAATGAGGACTATCATAGTATGTGATGGGAGATTAAAGCATGTAGCATAAGGAGTGGTCCATACTAATCACTAGTTTGCTTACCTCTGTGCATTTTCTCCTTTGTCCTTTGCTAAATATTTCTAAATTTGGAAGGTGGCAATTAAATTTTCTCCAGAAGGTCATTCATCACATAAGTAATAGTGCCTTCATAACTCAAAAGAGGTCAGTTAAATGTCATGACATACTATTTTGTGTGGGATTCAGTATTTTGAGTTAGAATAAACTAAGACTATATGATTGGAGAATTTCTGAACAGTGTTTCTACACCCCAGATTTATCTTTAATACCTACTAGTTTATTAACTACCTATGTATATCCTATGAAATCCATTATTCTCAATCTTTGTGACTTTGACTGACATTAAACAACATGCACACAGATGCACAATTTCTGTAAACATAGTTGAGTTAGGTACCTTTGGTTCCAGCTTTCTGATGGACTTTGGTGACCTCATTGGAAAGTGTGACTAAGGAAAGATGTTCCTTAATTGCGATAAGATAGCTGTAGGGAGAGGCCCTGGTATTCTCAGCATCCATGGTTTACAATGAAATAAAATCAGAGGGACTGGAAAGATGGCATAATGAACAAGTCAGCTTGAGGCCTAGCCCATGTTTGTAACCCTGTGCTCTGGAGTCTGAGAATGGATCCCTGTGGTCAGCTGACAGGCTAGACTTGCCAAACTGGTGAGCTCTGGGTTGAAATAAAAGACCCTGCCTCAGTAAATAATGTGAACAGCAATCAGAACAGACACCAAGATCAATCTCTAACCTCCACACACGCATGCACACTCGTGTCCATATGCATGCAAACACACATGTGCACTACATACACACACACATACAAAAATGTGAGAAATCCTGTATTTTTCAATTCCAACCAATCATTACACTGATTTTCTGATTGTTTTATGAGAAGATTGACATGAACTTTTATATTTAGCTTTTTTGATTATCTATAGTTACCTTTTTATTTATAAAATTAAAGAGATTTTGCAGTTTTTAATTTTAAAAATGAGAGTTACCTAGCTTGAGCTCCTCTTGTTGATATTATTCTTAATTCAAGATAAATTTTTTTAAACAAGGTAAAATATTTTAATATTCAAAAGTAAAAGATAATAGCCAGTAAAATAAGACAAATGTATTAACTTACCTGAAATAGAAAAATATAGTAATTTTTTTTCCAATTCATGTTAACAGTAACCTTTTGAATGCAGGACAAACATGATGGCATCAGCTATTTGCTGGCTGCTGTCTTTTCTTCAGGAAATGTTAAGAACTTTCCATTCTTAAAATAGCTTCTTCCTTGACAATCACTAAGCTTTACACTTGATGATGATTACCATTTAGGTGCCACCAAGAAAACACTGAGAAGGTCTGGCATGAACAGGGAAGGGACAAAAGCTTACTGTTGTCACCTTTCATTACATTTCAACCAGAAACTGGGGATTGTTCCTCCCCACACCAGTCAGCAAGATTTTACCTATGTGGAACACCTACATCAATGCATGTCTTTAGCTGCTTTCCAAGAATTGGTGTGACTGGTTGTATTCTTTTTTTTTTTTAAGAACAGAAAACCTTTTATATTATTTTTAGTTTTTCGCATGTGTATATGTGTAGTATGCATATGTGCATGTATGTGTTCATATGCATGTGGGCATATTTGTTTGTTGGTGCATGTGCACATTGGAAGCCAAAGATCTGTGTTGGTTATTTTGCTCCATCACTCCCTACCTTATTTATTGAGTCAAGGTCTCTCACTAAACTTGGAATTCATTTATTTAGATAGACAAGATAGCCAGAATGCCCTAGGGATCTTCCTGTCTCTGCATTTCCAGTAATAGGGTTAACGACACACACTGTTATGTCTTTTACATGGTTGTAGGGAACCAAATCCAGGTCCTCACATATGCACAGCAAGCACTTTATCCACTGAGCCACCTACATGGCTCAAAGGTTGAATTTTAATAGGGTAGTGTTTCTAGGAAAAATGCTCATATCCTATTTTTGTATTTTCTTTTATAATGATTGGGAAACCAGTATGAATATTCTCACTTAGATATAAAACTCTTGTCATAAAGTTTCCTGAGAAAACTCACTGACAAAAAAGGGTTGTATCAGAAATGGACTGATGTCACAAATCATTATATGAATAACTACAACTCTACTTTTCCCCTTCATAACATATGGGTAAAGAGAAGTTTTCACCAGTCCAATGTACGTCACTCAGTCATTCAGGTTGAATCATAGAAGCTTAGCCCAGAATCAGTGATTCCTTCCTTCAGACAGTTTCTTTACATGGCATCATCAGAAATAAGTTTGTCATCAGGAGACAATTTTCTATTCATCAAATAATAAAAATACTTATATAATCATAATTTGTATACTATTTCTGGCTTTATCAAAATATTTTAAATATATTCACTTTTTAAATGAAATCAAATAGGAATAAAATTAATTATTGTTGATTGACTGCCTGCTTTGTGGCAGCCATTGTGCTAAAAACCTTCTATCTACATAATAACCCTGTGAGGTTTCCACTATTACCAAGAATATTTTATGGATGAGCAAAATGACTTTGAGGGATTAAATTATGGATATTATAAAAATTCATCTTGCTATTTGAATATATTTGCTTAAGTGAGGAAAAGGGGGCTATTGCTAGGCATCAAAATGCCTTACACACTTGAACCAAGACCACCCTTGGGCCTGGGGTGGAAAGTCTGGCTGTCCAAGCCTCACCCTTCAGCCCCTGTTCCTGCTTCCCTGGGAAGACTGGCTCAGTGGCTACTGACCTCTCTGGAGTCAGATACTGATTCTTCCAGTACCTGAGCGATGAAAGACTTCTCTGTTACTTCCAACTTGATATACCTGGAGAAACACAGAAAGGGAACATAACTAGTAGTAGTTCTTCTCCAGCCGCAAGTTAAAAATTTCTCACTACACAACATTCCTAAAGGGTAATTATTATTACCCTCTTCCCCTTTTTACAACAGATGAGAAAAACAAGCTTAGCAGACTTAGTGCATGCTTTCCAATGAAGGCATAAGATCCTTTAAAACTACTCTGTCTAATCTGTTTCTCATTGGCCAGGCCAGCATGTCTCATTTGCTAGTGAATCATCTGTCACTGCTAGACACGTTAACATACTGGCTTGCCCTGGGTGCAGTTTCTAGGTCTGTTGACAGTGGTATAATCCTGTTGTAAAAAGGGATAGCACCTCAAGGGCCTACCATGCAATTATACTGACAATAATTATGGGTGTGAGTAGATACATACCTTTGTCTGATTCCAAATCCCAAATCTCATCTGGGCGTGGTAGCACACACCTTAATCCCAGCACTCAGGAGGCAGAGGTAGGAGGATCGCTGTGAGTTTGAGGGCACCCTGTGACTACATAGTGAATTCCAGGTCAGCTTGGGCTAGAGGGAGACCCTACCTCGGAAAAACCAAAAACAAACAAACAAAAAGCACCAAATCCCCAAATGTCCCTTTACTTATGCTGTCTTTATTACCACCTTGCAGTGCCATCACATTTTTCAAATGAGAAAATCAACATAATGAATTCAAAGTTACCTTAACTTATGTATCAAGAAATAAAGGAAAATAAAACTTTAGGGCCTTTCCTTCCCTTATCTGAGGTCTAGTCCACCCTAGTCAGTTGCCTTGTAGTAGAGAGATCTATTACAAAGTTGCTTTACTGTTAAGGGCCAGAAGAGCAAGGGTATAGGAGTTAAAGCCCCATGTGATTAGTTTCTACACTGGTTCATAAGGGCTGGTATTACAAAGTTGGTGACTTCAAAAGAAAAAAAACAACAACGAGGAGTTTACTTCATGATAATGAAGGCCAGAAGCTTGAACTTTGAGCATAGACAGGGTTGGTTTCTTCTGAAAGCTATGTGGAAGGATCTGTTCCATGACTCTAGATTTTGCTAGGTGGTGGAAATCTGGGATGTGTCTTTTCTCTGTACATAACTCAGCCCATATCTTCATTCAGAGTTATTCCCTCAACATATTGCCAAGAATTTACTCTTATTTAAGACAGTGATCATATAAAAACAAGGGTTCCTCATATTCCAGTATGACCTCAAGTTAATGAGCTACAACTGTAAAAAATATATTTTCAAAAAGATCAGGGACTAGCAAGATAGCTAGTGCTTGCCTGTGAAGTCTGAGGACCCATGTTTGATTCCCCAGTACCCACATAAGCCAGATACACAAGGTGCACATTTGTCTGTAGTTTGTTTGCATTTTCTCTGTCTGCCTCTCTTCACCTTTCTCTTAAATAAATAAATAAATAAATAAATAAATAAATAAATAAATATATTAAAAATAATTTTAAGCCAGGCATCATGGAGCACACCTTTAATCCCAGCACTTGGGAGGCAGAGGTAGGAGGATTAACATGAGTTTGAGGGTACCCTGATGCTACATAGTGAATTCCAGGTCAGCCTGAGTTAGAGTGAGATCCTACCTTGAAAAACCAATAATAATAATAATAATTTTAAAAAAGACCATATTCTGAGGTAGTGGGAGTTAGGACCTCACATGTGAATTTTGAGAGACACAATTAAATCCAGAACTGTTTCTCAAACAAGAAAGAGGTTGAAGGGCTGGAGAGATGCTTGCCTGCAAAGCCAAAGGACCCAGGTTCAATTCTCCAGGACCCATGTAAGCCAGGTGCACAAGATGGCACATTCAGCTTCTGAAGTTCCTTTGCAGTGGCTGGAAGCCCTGCCATGTCCATTCTATCTGCCTCCTTCTCTCTGTCAGTCCCTCTCCAATAAATAAATAAAATATTTAAAAAAAAATTTAAAAGGCCGATTTTCCCTTAGGGTTTTTTTGTCCATCTGGAAAAGATAAGCAAATTCTCCAACGGAGAGAGAAGTTAGTACGTACTAGATATATGGGATGGCCATAGATATTTTAGAGGGAATTTTATATGCATAGGCCCTCTTCTCGCCCACATTTGGTGGTGTCTTGATCTTGGAGACTGAGCTCATTTTTGCACAGCCAATCACACTTCACCTGGGCACCAGCTGAAACCATAGAGTAATGCAGGGGAAGGGCAAGAGTACAGTGTTCTTGGTGATCATGACACCAGAAAAAGACTGAAGGAGATAAACACAGAGAACATCCAACTCCTACTAAGCCAGATATCCAGAGACACAGAGGCTCCCAGAACCTCATTACTGAAATAGAGCTAAAATGACCCCAATGTGGCTCAGGGAAATTCACGGAAGAGGGGGCGGAAAGAATGTTAGAGCCACAAGTTGGGGCATTATGCACAGAGACTTGGCCTACCCCCCAGAATTCTTGACTACCCCCACAATGCATGATCCACATTGATCAGGGTCCTTTGGAAGAGGGAGGGCAGGGAGGAAGATAATGCAGTCAGCATTAAGAATGTAAAATTAGAATAATATAAATAAAAATATAAATTAAAAAAAAAAATTTTTAAAAAAAGTTGTTTAATTAAAGAGACTTGGCCTACCCCCAAAGCTTGACTTACCACAATGCATGATCCACATTGAAGGTCCTTTGGAAGAGGGAGGGCAGGGAGGAAGATAATGCAGTCAGCATTAAGAATGTAAAATTAGAATAATATAAATAAAAATATAAATTAAAAAAATTTAAAAAGGAAAGGTTTAAAAAAAAGTCAGCAAAGCACTTACCTTTTGTATCCTTTAACTGAATCTAAAAAGAAAGCTCGGTAGTATAGTAACCATACTGGGCAGTGAGGAGGAAAGTGAGTATGATGGAGTCGTGAGTTAGAAGAAGGGAGAGGCCAGGCTGGAGATGAAGCCCAGTGCTATGCTGGCTGCATGTGGGAAGCTCTGAATTCAACCCTAGCATTGGAATAAAAAAATAAACACAATAGCTAGAACAGACACCTACCAGCATGGAGGATAATAAGTGGGCTCAAGAAGACTGGAGTACGAAGCTGAGGTCGTCAGGGCAAAGGCTTTGACTTGACTAATTAGAGGTTGTTTCTGATCCAAGATACCACTAAGATTATAGAAAGTAGATGGTATGGCTAAATATATAGAAGGAAAGAGTCAACTTTTACCTGATTATTGAACATTACTCATTGCTAAAGATGTTAGAAAACATAAGGATAAATAGAAAAAGTGAGAGATCAGAGATTAGGATGCAGAGCCATGCTTGAATTCATCGAGAAGGTTAGCATCCCTGTGAATAACATCTTTGGGGACTACTTTTGTTCTACAAACCACTTCTGAATATTTAAAATGCAATTAGGAACATTTTAAAATATACATTTCCTGGAAGATATAATCAGCTTTGTCTAAAAGATTTTCTTGGGGATTTATAAATAACGATGCCCATGTGCTATAAGCTGAAGCCTCATTTTAATGGAATTCTTATATGAGCTCCTCTTCTTAGAATACAGCCCATTGTATGGCAATCACACCTAAATGTTTGGTAATATTATTATGTGATTTTTAATCATTCATGGGTCAAAGAAAACAGAACAATGTTTAAAATGACTGGAATGAATTTCTTTGATTTTTTGCCTCTTGAATAGATATTCAGGTGTTCCAATATTCACTCAAAAGTTACACTGAAACAATCTAATGTCAGAAAATCTCAATATTGATGAAAGAAAACAGCATGATTTATATTGCATTATCCCTCCCTTTATCCTTTCCTCCCCTCACCATCCTTTCCCCCTTCCTTGCTTACAGTTGTGTCATTTGGACTTGACATTCATCACCTGCCTAGGTTTGTGCTTGTCTTGAAATGTCTTTATTTCTTGATCAATATTAAAGAGTTTATGGGGTGTATAGTGATCTTGCTAGGCAGTTACTGAATACCAGGACTTCAAACATACTGTTTCTTTCATGGGTTTTACATTGCTGACTATGGATGTGATAGTATTCAGATGCATTGGCCTGTGTAAGTGTCCAGGGTGTTGGTTTCCTTTATAGTTTTTTTTTTTTTTTTTTGAATATTTATTTATTTGATAGAGAGAGAGGCAGGAAGAGAAAGATAAAGAGGGGTGCACCAGGACTTCTAGCCACTGCAAATGAACTCCAGATGCATGTACCACCTTGTGCATCTGGCTTTATATGGGCACTGGAGAATCAAACTTGGGTCCTTTGGCTTTGCCAGCCAGTTCCTTAACTGTTAAGGCATTTCTCAGCCCTAATTTAAATTAATTTAAATTTTTATTATTTTTTACCGATTTTTCTAAAAAAATATTATATATTTGTTTGCAAGAGGAGAAAGGAGAGGGGAGAGAGAAGAAAAGAAAGAAAGAAAGAAAGAAAGAAAGAAAGAAAGAAAGAAAGAAAGAAAGAAAGAAAGGGTACATCAGAGCCTCTTGCCACCACAAATGAACTTCAGATGCATGTGTCACTTTGTACATCTGGCTTTACATGGGAACTGGAAAATTGAACCTGGGCCATTGTTCTTTGCAAACAAGCACTTTAACTACAGAGCCATCTCTCCAGCCCCCTTTACAGTTTTCATATGATTTCTTTCTTGCTTGCATGCTTTCTCTTTCTTTCTTTCTTTCTTTCTTTCTTTCTTTCTTTCTTTCTTTCTTTCTTTCTTTCTCTCTCTCTCTCTCTTTCTTTCTTTCTTTCTTTCTTTCTTTCTTTCTTTCTTTCTTTCTTTCTTTCTTTCTTGTATTTTTGACATTTTAATTAAAATACATTTTGGAGTTGTTCTTCTCTAGTCATACCTATTTGGGGTTCTTTATGCTGCTTATATTTGAATATACATTTCTTTCTCTGTAGATTTGGATATTTTTCTGCTATAGTTTTGTTGATAATATTTGTTTATGTTCTGTTTGTTTCTCACTTCCTTCTGCTATTCGGTGAGTTCTTAAGTTTGGTCTCTTGATCATATCACAGAGTTCTTGAACATTTTGGTCATGCTTTTATTTTATTTTCTTTCTAGGTATTTGAATGTAGCATTTCCTTGACCTTGCCCTCGAGTCTTGATAATCTTTTGTATCTTTTATTGAATCTGTATGTGTTGATTACCATTGTGATTTTATTTAAGTATTGAATTTTATTTTCAAAGTTTTCATTTTTTTTCAAAATGTCAATTTCCATGCTCAAATTTTGTTCCTTGTTCCTGACTTTTAAAAATCCACATTGTTGATTTTCTCATGCATTTTATTCACCTTTTCTTCTGTGTTGCTGACTTTCCAGTTCCTGTATTCAATCCATCTTGCCTTATTTTAGTATTTTAAAATGCAGTAGTTGAGGAGCCATATTTTTGGACAATTAATGCACATTGCCTTGCTTTTTCATATTTCTTAAGTTTTTGTGTTTTCATATCTATTGGTTTATATATGTCTTCCAATTTTTTTCTTTATTAGTTATTACATAGTGTGTAGACAGCCATATTGGTACCATCATTAGCCTCCTCCTTGTCCTTCCCCACCAAAGGCACCCTCCTTGTTGGGGATTGTGGGTCATGCATTGTGAGGGTAGCCATCATTTATGGGGAAGAAGCAATGTCTCTGTGCATAATGTCCCAACTTGTGCCTCTAACAATCTTTCAACCCCTTCTTGTGCAAATTTCTCTAAGCATGTTGGGTTTATTTTAGGTCTACTTCAATGATGAGGTGTTGGAAGCCTCTATATATCTGGATATCTAGTTTGGTAAGAGTTGAGTGTTCTTTGTGTCAATATCCTTCACTATTGTGCTGGTACCAGGTTCACCAAGAGAGCAGCACTTTTGCTCATTTCTCCAATTACTCTATGGTTTCATCTGGGGACCTGATGAGGTGCAATGAACTTAATTCTCTCCTCAGGTTCTACATCCATCTGAAAAAGAGAAGCAAATTCTACAAAGGAGAGAAAAGTCAGCACTGGATAAATGGGATAATCATTATTAGTTTAGGAGAATTTAATAGGTGTGAAGCTCAAGAATGGTGGAGAGCTGACGTGTTTTTTGGATATGGTTCTGATTTGTTTCCCAGTTCCAGCTATGGGTTCCATTCCACTGAGTGGATTCATTAGCCAATTCAAGAGCAGTTGGTTACCCACCATGGCTGTGTGCTACTATTGCACTTGTGTGAGCATCATTTCAGGTTGTTTGCTGCTGAATAGCTTAGATCATGAGTTGTTTGGACAGATGTTGGCCAGGTTCCCCCAGTCACTCATGTAGCACCTTCTGGCACTAGACAAGCTAACTGTCTGGGGCCTGACTCTCTTCCACATTCCAGCCAGGTCTGTCAATGTTCCATAGCAACCACATATGTTGTCTTCAGCAGTAGGATCTTACCATTAACCTTTGGTGGGTCATCAAGTGCTCTGACAGAAATCTGTCTTCTTTTGGGAAACCTTGTAGGTCTCACTGGTCAATAGCTCATTGTTGATATTAACCACATCCTGGTACTCTACGGGAGTTACAGGCCAACACCAAGGGAAAAGAAGGAAGAAAAAGATAGGTAATATAAAAGAAAAGAGTGCAGAGAGAGAGAAAGAGAGAGAGAGAGAGAAGCAGGAGAAGCTTAAGGTTAGTCTTCATCATACCCTCTTCAGGTCCCTTTGATTCAGGTGTTCCCTCTAAGGACCTGATGTAAGTTCAATCTTTTAGTCTGTCTTTCAGGACATAGGATTTTATGGTACTATTTCCATTTGGATCCATTTTTGTGTCCCCCTCACCCTTCCCTCCCACCCCACCCTCCCTATTGTCCAGTCCTTGAGATTTTTATTAGGTATGTAAGCATCTCAGACAGATTCAGGTTAGGAAGCACAAATGAGTGAGACCATGCAACAATTGTCTTTCTGTGATTGGGTGAGTTTGCTGATAATGATCTGTTCCAAGTTTGACCATTTTTCTTCAAACTTCATTGTGTCATTTTTCCTTACTGCTGTGTAGAATTCCATCATGTAGATATACAACATGTTTATTATCCATTCATCTAGTGATGGACATCTGGGTTGATTCCAGTTCTTAGTTATTATGAATTGAGCAGCGATAAACATGGTTGAGCAAATCTCTCTGAACCGAAGCATGGGACTTTTAGAGTAAATGTCCAGTAAGGGAATAAATGGGTCTGTTGGTAACTCTATAGTCAACCTTTTTAGGAGTTTCCATATTGTTTTCCATAGTGGTTGTACAATCTTACATTCCCACCAGCACTGAATGAAGGGTCCTATTTTTCCACATCCTTGACAGAATTTGTTTTCATTTTTTTTATGTTTGCTATCCTTACTGGGGTAAGGTGGAATCTCATAGATGCTTTAATTTGCATTTCCCTGATGGTTAGGCACATTGAACATTTTCTTAAGTGTGCATTTGCCATTTGCATTTCTTCCTCTGAGAACTCCCTGTTCAGTTCTCTGCCCCATTTTGTGAGTGGGTTGTTTGACTTTTTATTGTTTAGGTTTTTGAGTTCTTAGTAGATTTTAGAAATTAGGACTCTGTCAGTTGTTCAGCTGACAAAAATTTTCTCCCATTCTCTGGGTAATATATGGGCTAAGCTTATTGTATATTTGTCTGTGAAAAAACTTTTCAGCTTCATGAGATCCCAATGGTTAAGTGATTACTTAATTTCCTGAGCTACTGGGGTTTTGTTCAGGAAGTCTTTTCCCACTCCTATATAGTGTAAAGTTCTCCTATTTTTTTTTCTTCCACTAGTAGCAGAGTTTCCAGTCTTATATTGAGTTCTTTGATCCATTTGAACTTTATGTTTGTGCATGCATGGCGAGATGTATGGATCTAGTTTCATTTTCCTGTATATAGTTATCAAGTTTGTCCAGCACCATTTGTTGAAGATGCTGTCTTTTTTCCTGTCTACATTGTTAGGGCCTTTGTCAAATATCAAGTAGCTGTAGTTACTTGACCCAAAGTCTGGGTCCTTGATTCTGTTCCATTGGTCTATAATCTGTTTTTATGGCACACAATGTTTTTTGTTACTAGGGCTCTGTAATATAGCTTTAGATCAGGTATGTCACGTGATGCCTCCAGAGTTGTTTCTTTTGCTGAGAATGTGCTTGAATATCTGAAGCCTTCTATCATTCCATATGAATTTTGAGATCATTTTTTTCAATCTTTGTGAAGAATAATGTTGGGAGGTTTTTTTGTTTTTTGTTTTTTTTTTTTTTTTTTTTTGGAGAGAGATACAGAGAGGGGACAGAAAGAGAGGGAGAGGAAAAGAGATAGAGATGGGCACACCAGCAGCCTCTCAGCTGCTGCGAATGAAATCCAGGTGCATGTGCCCCCTTGTGGTCAAGTGCAGCATTGCGTCCTTGCGTCACTTTGCATCTGGCTAAACGTGGGACCTGGAGATTGGAACCGCTGGAGATTGGAACCAGCAATCTTAGGCTTAGAAGGCAGGCACCTTAACCGCTAAGCCATCTCTCCAGCCCAAATGTTGTGATTTTTATTGGTATTGCATTAAATCTGTATATTGCTTTTGGTAAGATTGCCATTTTTACAATGTTAATTCTGCCTATCCAGGAGCATGGGAGGTCTTTCCATTTTCTCAAGTCTTCCTCAATTTCTTTTTTGAGTGTTTTTATGTTTTCACTATATAGGTCTTTCACACCCTTGGTTAATGTTATTCCAAAGTATTTTTTGCTATTGAAAATGGGACAATGTCACTAATTTCTTTCTCTGTATCTTTGTCTGTTGCATATAGAAAGGCTACTGATTTTTGTGCATTGATTTTGTATCTGGCTACAAAAACTGAAAACCAAAGGAAGGAGGGAAGGGGAATGCTAGCCTGCTCGTCTGGGTCTGCGCATGGAAGGGTGGCAGGTGTGATGGCTGTTGTACCTGGAGGTCCCTGGTCATGGGAAAGCCTAGGGATGGGGGAATGTTAGCCTGTTGACCTGCACTTAGCCTGTGGTTAGTGCAGAAGGAACCTACTGGCCCATGGCTGGGAAGGAGGCTGGGACAGCTGCTGGGATGGCTGCTTGAGGGGACTGGGGGACTGGTGGGCTATCCAGAGAGCATGGGAATCACTGGATTCTTTACTATGCTCCTCGGCACCCTCCCACTGGAGGTCTGCTAGGATCTGCAAACCCCAAAGATCCCCAAGTATCTTGCTTTTCCTTCCCCATGAGGTGTGGCATGGTTAGGCAGATGCCATCTTGACCAGAAGTGTTCTCCATTTTTTTTTTTTTTTTTTTTGTGGTGGCCTTTGTATGAACTTCCTACTTTTTGAGGTAGTGTCTTGCTCTAGCTCAGCTGACCTGGAATTCACTATTTAGTCTCAGGGTGGCCTCAAACTAGCAAACTCACTCCGATTCACCTATCTCTGCCTCCTGAGGGCTGGAATAAAAGGCATGCACCACCACACCTAACTGAGCTTCGTAATATTAATGACACAAACCCCAGTATCAGTGAGAGAAGAAAAGAACAAACTGCTATAATAGCAATAACATGAAATCATACAAGATATAGAATTCCACTTGAAAAAATTCATGCCATTAGTTTAATACATCACTTATCCATAAAATAGAAAATCACAAACTATTGTAGAATATGGTATGAACTTAAAAATTATTTAGAAATGTAGAAATAGTAAATAAGTGAGATAAATTAAGGAGGCAGGAAAGAAGAATTGAAGAGAATTAATAAAGAGAGGAGTAATTAAAAAGTTTATGGAGGGAAAGAAAAATTGTACAAGATTTGAAAAACAAAAGAAAATGATTTTTGAATAACGAGCAAACTAAAAAACAAATTTAGATAAGGGAAGAAAGGGAATAAAAACTAAAATAAGGGTTTTTAAAATAATACAGTGTCACAATTCTACCTTATGTTTAGTAGAAAGGAAAAAAAGGAAACATAGAAGGCATAAGAGGAAACAAGATAAAATGTGATAGGAAAAGAAATTGATATTGAAAAATGAAATAGTGAAAAACTGGTATAAGCAAAACTGGATGAATGTGTAATGGGAAATAAAAAATAAAACGTAGGCTGGGGAGATGGCTTAGTGGTTGAGGCATTTGCCTGCAAAGGCTAAGGACAAGATTTTGATTCTCTATTACCCAATAAGGCCAGATGCATGAAGTGGCATATCTATCTGGAGTTCATTTGCAGTGGCTGGAGGCCCTAGCATGCCCTAGCATGCTCATTCTCTCAGTCTGTCTCTCATCTCTCTTTCTATACTTGCAAATAAATAAATAGAGATATTTATAAAAATAAAAATTAAAACATTAAAGACTTTTTAGTCCAATAAAGTAAAAATACTACTAAACATGTAGTAAAAGGAAAAATAGATAAGTCCAGGTGGCAAAGTTAAAAAAATAAATAAAATATTACAAAGAAAAAAAAAAAAAAGATGAGGGTTTAGAGCAGCTTCTTTCCAAGCCCTTGAAATGTGGAGGCTTCCATTTGTGTGCACACTCTGCAGGTCAGTTGAACCCGTGGACTCATCTTTCTTGTGCCTTATTGCTGTTCAGAGGTTGTATTGAGCATGTGTTCCATGTCCACCACAGGTCTTCCCTTCAATAGCTTCCTTTCTTTGCCTCTGGCCTTTGCTTGGTTTGTGGTCTGTGGTAGGGAAGGTTCTTCTACCCATCAGTATTTTCCAGGTTGTACCCCTGGGGTGACTAATGTTGCAGCTACCAATGTCTTCCAATTGTGCTGGGAGGGGTGGAGATCCCTATAGCACTGTGGTGTGTCCAGGTAAAGGATCTGGGTTCATGCTAAGTATTGATCTCCTGAGTATGAATATCAGCATCCTTCTAAGTATTGATTGCCCTGCTGGAAAGATGGAGCTGTGAACATGAGTCTTCCACCGGAGCTGCAGAGTTCGCAGAATCTACAGCAGTAAGTGGTACATAGGTGGTGGCCCCACACATTGACCTCAGGCTCAGGGCTGCTACAACTGTGTGTGGTATTTCTCAATTGATGAAGTCTACTGATGGCTCCTGAGAATGGATGGACCTCTTCGTGTGCACTCCCTTGCCAGTGCCAAGCCTTCGGCTGCCTACATTTATTTATTTTTTTTTTAGATTTTATTTTTATTTATTTCTTTATTTATTAGAGACAGAGAGAAGGAGGGAGAAAGAGATAGAGAGCGAGACTGGGCGCACCAGGGCCTCTAGCCACTACAAACAAACTCCAGATGCATGTGCCACCATGTGCATCTGGTTTACATGGGACCTGGAGATTGGAACTGAGATCCTCAGGCTTCACAGGCATGCACCTTAACCGCTAAGCCATCTCTCCAGCCCTGGCTGCACTGTTTAGCTTGTCTGTCCGGCCCTCACTCTCCACAAGTCTGTCCCAGGGCTATGTCTCAACCTGGGGCTGGAACAGGTTAGCTTCAGACTCACTGACTTGTTCCTTCTTCTCAGGTGCCCAGCACACCTCGGTTTTAAATAATGGATTGCCTTTCAATACAGTACTCAGCTCCTGCCCATCAATCATCTAGAGTGGCATGTCCACTACCTACCTGTCTGCAAGAGGAATCAGCATCTCACCAAAATGTACAACTAGATTTGACTCTTGTGAGGGCTATGGGCTTAATCTATGTTCACCAGGGTTCCCTCTCACCTACATTTCTGGTAAAACTTTTGCTTCCCTTTCTCCTGCCAGGGGGCTGCTAGCTGGAGCTGGTTTTCTGTGTGCCATTCATCCTTATCTTGTCATGTTTCTGCACTTCCATTACTACCTTTGTAAATTTCTGAAGCTTGTCCTCTTCTCTCTCTCTCTGTCTCTGTCTCTGTCTCTGTCTCTGTCTCTCTCTCTCTCTCTCTCTCTCTCTCTGTGTGTGTGTGTGTGTGTGTGTGTGTATGACACCCACCTGCCACAGTGTGCATGTGGTGGTCAGAGAACTTTCTGAGGCCTGTGCTCGCCTTCCACCTGTCTGAGGCAGGGTCTCTTGTCCTCGTGGTTGTTCAACCATATGCATGCTAAGATTACAGAAACCTGCCACAGCTTTGGGCTTTCACATGGGGCTTGTGGAGACAAAGTTGGATATTTGAATGCTTTATGCCCTGAGCCATCTCCCCAGCTTTCTCTCTATTTACAGATACTGATTATTTTCCTTAACTGGGTTGCAAGGAGGCAGCTTCTAGTTAGTTCTCTTACCTCAAACTTCCCTTAATTCCTTTCAGTGGCTAACCTGGAATTGGCATTGTAATGGTTTGGGTAAAAAATGGGACTTCATTTTTCCTTATTTAGTGACAGAATCTCACCATGCAACCCAGTTCTTAAACTCACAATCCTTCTACCTCAGTCTTTTTGGAGCTGATATTATAGGCAGAAGCCACCATAGTGGAATTTCTATGATGTTTCCTATGAAAGCTTTGAGGTAGGATTGAATGTTTCCTATACTTAGATATTAATGTTTCTCTAGGTATATGTATACAAGAATTTTAAACATTCCAAAGAGTGCAAACTAGTTTTAATGAATTCCATTTACTGTAAGAAAGTTCAAGGATGCTGAGATAAATCCCTGTACAGGAAGGCGTGGGAAAAAATGTGGGTGAGAGGAATGATTTGGCAAATTTATTTAAAGAGAAGGGGGTGGAGGAACAGGTTAATGTCTTTATTTCAACTTTTCAAGTATATTTTTAAATTTTGTTATAAATTGTTATAAATTGACAAATTATAATTGTATGTCTTTGTGGGTACAAAGTGATGCTATGATATATGTATACAAAGCTGCATGATTAAATCAAAGTAATTAATCTATTACTTCAAACACATTTGTGGGAGAATATTTGAAGTTCAATTTCTTACCAAGTTTGAAACACACAATGCACTATTATTAACTGCTGTTGCCACACTCAGCAAGAGATATCAAAACTTAACTTCTCCTGCCTACCTGAACCACTGTTTACTTGACCAGCACATTTTTGTTTGTTTGTTAATCCTAATATTAACTTCTTAATAAAGGTGGTCTGAATATTTCACATTAGTATTCCCTTGGCATATTTAAGATATGTGGGAAAGAAGAGGCCTCTATAGACCCTTAGAGGAAAAGCTTTAGAAGTGTTGTCATCAAAACTGAAGTGAGGGGCTAGAGAGATGGCTTATAGTTAAGTTGCTTGCCTGCGAAGCCTAGGGACCCATGTTCAACTCTTGAAATACCACATTTAGCCAGATGCACAAAGGTGAGGCAAGTATAAGGTCACACATGCCCACTAGGTGGAGCAAGGGTATGGATTTCAATTGCAATGGCTGAGGCCTTGGTGTGCCAATTCTAGGTTTCTCCTCTCTCTTGCTTTCTTTAAATAAATAAATTAATTAATAAGCCAGGCATGGTGGCACATACCTCTAATCCTAGCACTCGGGAGGCTGAGGTAGGAGGATTGCCATGAGTTCGAGGCTACCCTGAGACTTACATAGTGAATTCCATGTCAGCCTGGGCTAGAGCAAGACCCTACCTTGAAAAAATAAATAAAATAAAATAATAAAATAAAATAAAACTGAAGTGACCAAAATAAGACCCTGACTTTTCACCTTCATTACCAGGTCCCCAGATAACTCCTTTATTTGTGAAAATAGTTTGTTTTTACTTCTTGCTTCAGAATTTTTGAAATATTTCTTAATAAAATCAACTTTTAGGGTTTTTTTTTTTTTAAATAGCCCTTCTAGTACCAGACATACAATTTTGTTTGTCCACAAATGCTCTTATTCCCTGGCTTATGCCCTAGGTGGGATTATATTGACCTGCATGGAATCTTTCTTCACACTTTCTATCTTAATTCTATCTAGCAGCTAAACTCTACCTTCTGCATATAGCCTCCTTGTTCTCCATGATCTTGAGCCTCTTGCCACATAGCATACACATCACACTGACTTTCTTGTAACAATCTGTTTACATTTATTTTCCACTTCCTTGAATAATGAATTATTTTAGTTTCATGGGCTAGATTATAATCTCAAGAATATGAACCTATTATATAATTATCTGGACACTTCTTAGCTTAATTCTAACATAAAATACAAAGAAGTCACAACATGTCTATGGCTTGTTATGTTCTAGAATGTGATAGAGACCTAGTAAGGGAAGTACAGTGAAGTGAAACTTCAGAAACTAATGAGTGTACAGATTTATCTTTAAAATTATTTATTCATTTATTTATTTATTTAAGGGGGCAGAGAGAGAAAGAGAAAGAGACAGAGACAGAGAATGGGTGTGTCTGGGCCTCTAGCCACTGAAAATGAACTCCAGACACATGTACCACCTTGTGTATCTGGCTTATGTGCAAACTGGGAAATTGAACCTGAGTCCTTAGGCTTCGCAGGCAAGTGCTTTAACTGCTAAGCCATCTCTCCAGCCCAAAATGTGCATATTTCTGTGGCATGCAAGTTGAGCTCATGGGCTTTGATGTGGATATAACTTGAATTTCATCTCCATTTCATCCTATCAGAGAAAGCCAAATTTTGGCTCTTAATTTTCTTACATGTAAAACAGGAAAATAGTTTTCTTTTTAAAATTATTGTGATAAAAAAGAACATATATAATGATGATCAAATGAAATGATTGTTAAAATGATTAAGATAGCATCTATTTCAAAATATCAATAAATTGAATCTCTTCATACCCTTTCACATTTCATTCTAGTTTTCAAGTAGTTTTAATTTTCCTAATTGGTTTCTATGATATGGGGAAATTCAGTCATCTCAAATTTGTTAATAATAGATTGATATTAGTAGTTAGCAACCTGTATAAGCTCATATAGTACAAGATATAATACTGAAACTGAAACAACCAATTGTATGTTTTCAAAGTTACCTATTAATGCAGGGGCCTTATGGTAAAAACAAAGAGGCAATAATGAGTAATTCCAAATCTGTGATTACATTGCACTTAAGTTCATGAGGTTGAAACGTAACATAATATTCACCGATAGGTCCTTAGATTTGGTGTTAACAGTGTCCTAGAAGAGGCACACTCCAATTCATTAAAGTGTCTTTGGGTAAGAAACTGAAGTGGCAACACTCTATAAAGGAAGATTGATGGCCACTAATAAGAGAACAGAATGGATGACTTTTCCACCTCTATCTTATCTGCTCTACCCCTGGTTTCAGTACACTTACTTTCTGTAAGTAGTTCAGGAATATGTACGATCTCCACTTCAATTCTAAATAGGTAAGAAAAGGTGCTAAGGAATTTCTTGCGACTGCTAGTGTCTTACAAAAAGAACATCACCAGACTTTGGTGAGAGATGGTGACACATCCACAAACCCAGCACTCTAGAGGCGGAGGTAGGAGGATTAAAGGCCAGGCCAGCTTAGACTACATGGTGAGAACCTGTTCAAAAATAAAAGCAAGGGCTGGAGACATGGCTTAGTGGTTAAGGCGCCTGCCTGAGAAGCCCAAGAATGCCAGTATCATTCTCCAGGTCCCACGTTTAGCCAGACGCAAAAAATGACGCAAGCATGTAATGTCGCACATGTGCACAAGGGGGTCAACGCTTCTGGAGCTCATTCATAGCAGCTGAGAGGCTGCTGGCTAGCCCATTCTCTCTCTGTCTGTGTCTCTGTCTCTCTCTCTCTCTGTCTCTCAAATTAAAAATAAATAAATAAAAATAAAAACAAAACTCTGTGTTAAGAAGACAGTTTCCTTTCTTTTTCCAATGTGAAATCTAGACGCACCTCCTGGAATTGCAGCAGCCATATTACACATAAGGAGAGGGAGGAACTACTTCCTGGTGATAATTGAGACTTTTGATAATGTCTACAAGCAAAGGACTTAACCCCCCCTCCCCAGAATCCACTGGATTTCCAACAATATGAACATGTTTTCATATTATTTAAGCCAGGTTTAATTGGATTTTCTGAAGCTTACAGTTAAAAGCATCTCAACAATTATGCTGAGTCTCAGAAGGTGTTGGGAGATGGGAATAGGAGATAAGAATGTTTCTAGATGGAAGATTGAAAAAAAACTTATAAAGATTGGACCTACTAACAGCTTTAATGCAAAGATCCATTTATTTTTGCAAACTGCATTTTGTAGCATCTCCAAATGTGACGAGCATTTCAAACTTCCTTGTCAATGTGTGTGTTTAAAATGTATGTGACATTTTCTTTCTTTTTTTAAAATTTATTTATTTATTTAACAGAGAGAGGGAGAAAAAGAAAGAGAGAATGGGCACACCAGGGCCTCCAGCCACTGCAAACAAACTACAGATGCATGCGCCCCCTTGTGCATCTTGCTAACGTGGGTCCTGGGGAATCAAACCTGGGTCCTTTGGCTTTGCAGGCAAATGCCTTAACTGCTAAGCGATCCCTCCAGCCCCCATATGTGACATTTTCAAGGGGAGTAAATCGAGGAATAACTTGAGCCAATGGGCTTTTAGGAAGGGGAGTCATCTTCAACTGATATTCCCCTTTCACTAGATGAAAATAAAATGTATGAATGGAGGTAGGAAGAGAGACTTCAAAATGTATTTATAAACTTCAAATAAAACCTGCCTTTCTGAGATATTCAGTCTTGGGAATTCTTAGATAGGTGTCTAAATAACTGAAAATCAGACTACAAAGTTCATTCAGATGCCCAGAAGAATTTGAACACTGTCAATTTGAATACTACAGTGGAAATTTCCTACACAATTATTTGATTTTTGCCTAAATTATAATATTTCAGCGCTGGTGAGAGGGCTCAGTGGTAAAAGGTACTTGTTTGCAAAGCCTGCTAACCTGGTTTTGATTTCCCAGTACCCATGTAAAGCCAGACACAGCAAGTAGTGTATGCATCTGGAATTTATTTGCAGTAGCAAAAGGCTCTGGCATACCCATACTCAATCTCTCTTTCTGTCATAATTTTTTTAATTACAAAAAATCCCTTTGTATTCACTCTAATTACACATAGAAGTATTAATTTCTGTAGTGAGAGTCCCACCTTAAGTACAGTGAAGTGACAGTAACAATGTTCTGCAAACACTTCCCCATATGCAGTGTGTGCACACAGCACTCATTTCACAATTAATTCAGGAAGGTGTGCAGTATAGGGTTAATTTAAAGAGTCTGAAAAAAAATCAGGACACTGACTACTAAACTCACATGGAAATGGTGTGGATCTGGTTGTAAATTACAATTTCAAATGTTCTGGAATGAATTTTTTGCTCTTGTTTCTGAAAAACATTAGAAAAAAAAGTCATATTTTCCGGCTTAAAATAGGTAGATTTTATTGAAATATTAATTGTAATACAAGATTTGTTTCTCTTACAGTGTTCTTTAAGGTACATTACATTTTTTGAAAGAAATACATAAACTCACTTTATTTCATTGTTAATTGAGAAAAATCTTTGAAGTTAAAGACTAAAATAAACCTGGTGATAACTTTCACATTTTAGAATAAGGCACTGGAAGCCCATTGGCTACATGCTGTCCATGGGCAGCTTCACATTGCTCAGGATGAGGGAATATAGCTCATTTTTTATAATATTTATTTATTTATTTGAGAGAGAGAGAGAGAAAATGCAGAAAAATGCAGAGAGAAAGAGAACCTCTATCCACTGCAAATGAACTCCAGACACATGCATCTGGCTTATGTGGGCTCTGGAGAATTGAACTAAGGTCCTTAGGCTTTGCAGGCAAACACCTTAACTGCTAAACCATTTCCTTAGCCACAAAGTGGCTCATTTTTAAACACCTTCAACTCTTTTTTTAAAATATTTTATTTATTTATTTGAGAGAGAGAGAGAGAGATGCAGAAATAGGCAGGCAGAGAGAGAGAGAGAGAGAAAGAGAGAGAGAGAGAATGGGTGCGCCAAGGCCTCCAGCCACTGCAAACAAATTCCAGATGCATGCACCCCCTTGTGCATCTGGCTTATGTGCGTCCTGGAGAATTGAGCCTCGAACCGGGGTCCTTAGGTGCCACAGGCAAGCGTTTAACCGCTAAGCCATCTCTCCAGCCCCCACCTTCAACTCTTTGTGTTCATAAAAATTTGAGTTTGAGCTTGTCAGTTCCTGCAAGAAGACATCTTGAAAGTTGTTGCTCATTATTCATGATCTTAGATATAAATATTATCTGAGTCCAGTAACACATGATTTGGGTTCTACATGTTCATTTAAAAAAAATACATTTCCCTGTAATTGTTCCCTTGTGGCTATAGTATTTCAGATGTATTTTCATCCCAAATTGTTTCCCTACTTCAAGATTTGTTATAGAAAAAAAAATTAAAAATATTTCTGGGATTCCCTGGTAGGTCACAATGCTTTTGAGGTTTTTCCATCAATATATCAAATTCATTTGACAGACATTTCTTATCATGCCTACACTAGGGACTATGTACTTATAATATCACAGTAAAAATACCAAATTCCCTTTCTTCAAAGTGCTTATGGAGGACAACAAATTCTATAAAAGCATTCATAATAGATAAAGGGGTTATTTAATAGTTTAGGTAGTAATTTCTACCATAAGGAAGTATAGTTTTGTAATGTTATAAGTGGACTAGGAATACTAGAGAAAAATTACCAAGGGTGATTTTAAAGATGTCATAATCAGAACTATTAAGACTGGGCATTTTGAGCAGAAGTGAAGGCATTATCTGAGAGGATTGCTAGGCCAGGTATGCAGACAGAAGGAAATACCTGTGCCAAGGTTTGGAGGTGACAATTTTTCTTATGTGTCAGCTAACCATCATGGACTCCAGAATGACTGGAATGGGATGGGTGGAAGGGCACATCATGTAAGGGTTAATGAGGAACAGAGTGGTGACAGGTTTGGAGGGCAGAGCTCTCTTCTGATTGCAAAAGGATTGGGATACCATTGTATAGATATTGGCTTTTATCCTGAAGAAAACTGAATGCCCACCTTGATTGTTAAGCACAGAAATGTTATGGTCTGATTTATACTTTAGGAAGGTCATTGATTCTATGTTGAGACTAAGTAAGAGATAGAAGTAGAATAATGGATTAAGAGTTGCTTTATCAATCTATGGGAAGAGGTAATGGTTGATATACTCATTTCCTGCACCCGAGGGGACAAATTACTAGCACCAAGCACATTAAAACGAGCAGAGTTTGCTCTCTTACTATCCAGAAGCTAGAATCTAGCAATCTGAAATCATGCTCTGAGCAGGGCCAGGCTCCTCTTGAAGGCTCTAGGGAAGAATCCTCCTTCTTAAACAGCTTCTTGGGGTTTTTAGTAATCTTTCGTGCCGTTGTGTGGCATCAAAAGTCCACTGTGCTACATTTTTCCCATGGCATCTCTCCCTCACTGTGAGTCTGCTCCAAATCTCTCTTTCCTAATAATAATACTAGTTCTTAGCTTTAAGGTCACTTGAATTCAATATGATGACATCTCAATGTCACTATATCACAAAGAGTATTTTTGAGTAAGATCAAACTCAAAGGCACCTGAGACAGGGTTTCAACATGTCTTTTTGTTTATTTGTTTGTTTGTTTTTTTGAGGATGGAGAGTGGGTGCAATTCAATGACCAGAAGTAGATGAAATCAGTGAACATGGTGAATCATGGACTGCTGAGCATATTTTATTTTATTTTATTTTATTTATTTTTTATTGACAACTTCTATACTTACATACAAAAAAAAATCATGATATTTCCATCCTCTCCCCCTATTCCCCTTCAGAACTCTATTCTCTGCAATATCTCCTCCCTCTCTCCATTAATCTCTCTTTTAATTTGATGTCACCATCTTTTTCTTCTATTATGAGGGTCTTGCAAAGAAAGGTATTGCTAGGCACTGCAAGGTCATGGATATCAAGGCCAATTTCTGTCTGGACAGTTGCATTGTAAGGAGTCATACCCTTCCTTTGGCTCTTACATTCTTTCTGCCCCCTCTTCCGCAATGGTCCCTGAGCCTTGGAGGGTGTGACAGAGGTGTTTCAGTGCTGGGCACTCTTCCATCCCTTCTTCTCAGCACTATGTTGCCTTTTGGGTCATCCCAGTGGTCATCGCCATCTGAAAAGAGAAGCTTCTCTAACCAGAAGTGAGAGTATGAACATTAAATGTAGTGCTTTCAGGGCAGCTTTGTGGGAATAATATATACATAGCCAGACAAGAGCAGGCTTTATACCCCTAAGGCTCATGACCTCCCCTGCCATAGACTTTTGCTTAGTTTTTTCAGTACCAGGCATGTATGCCCTCCCATAGAGAGGGCCTTCAGTCCAATTAGGGAGCAGTTGGTTTCCCCAAGAGCAGACATGCCACTATTGTACCTGTTCAGTCATTGTAGTAACAGAATCATCTGAAGGAATGGATGCTGAATGTGAAAGAAGTCTCCAAAATTGACTGATATGTTGTTTAATTTTTCCTTATCTGAAAATCCAGTCACCTCTCACACATCTGTTTGTAACAACAGAAAATTTGATATTGCTAGACCTTTTTAAGATTTTTTTTTCTCTTGCGAGTCAAGGTTTAAAAAGAAAGCATTACTAGTTAGGTATGTTAGTAGAATTTAACAAAGAACTATAGCACACATGTTGGTACACAATCTTCTATCTTTATCTAGAAGTTCTTTCTAAGGTTGTATCTAGGTGGTATAGAGGCTGACACTTACAGAGTTTTAAGGCAAAGTTTAAGAAAAAAATTTATCAACTTAAAATTAGATATACCAGTAATGGTGTCCTTTGTATCAGTCAGCTTCTCACTATTGAAACAAAATACCTGAGGTAACCAACTTAAAGGAGGCAAGGGTTATTTTAGTTCAGTTCATGATCTTTTTCTTTTGGGCCTATGATGAGTCAGTACAGCAAGGTGGGCACATGTGCTACATACTCATCCCCTCATGGTAGGTGGAAAGCAAAGAAAGAGGAGAATAGCAGTCTCTGAGGACACATCCCCAGTGACACAGGACTTCCTAGTAAGCTACACTTCTTAAAAGTACTGATGCTTTCCAAAAGTGTCACACTCAGTGTCATGATTTTAATGGTTAATCTTTGGGGTACTTTCTGAGTTCAAATTATAGCAACTTTCAGTCTCGCAAGTGGGCCTCTATCCTAGACACACACAGGCAGACTATACACACAGTCCATATAGGAACCTCCTTATCCTACACTGACACTCAGCACTGACACAGACCAACCTGAGGACCCAAATCTATGCCCTCATGACTAGCACCTTTTAGGCCCCCCACAAAAATGTCTTCCCACATCTGAGATTCTATATTCTCAAAAGTAAAAGTGACTGTGTCTAAATGTTGGGAAGATTTTTGGAATTTATTTTGTTTACATCTGAGATGGACATTAAGTTCCAGATGATTTCAGTGTTAAAATGTACCAAAACTATCTTGTCATTTTTATCTCTAAACAAGCATCCAAGTAAGAGAGACTATGTTTTCAAGTTTTACTGTTGTATCAGGAACTCATTCATGCTTTCAGTGATTCACTTATGCTTCTATTCATGTGCTAGTGTGGGAATCCACAGGCACTCCTATAAGCAGGAAACTAATTATAATAGTTGTTCTAATGGAAACTAAGGACTACCTTTTAGTATTAGATAACTTATAGTGTTCTTAGATTTGTTTGTAGGTACTCTAAATATAAGTGTTTAAAATAAATATGGAAATTTTAAAGTATTTTTATTTATTTATCTGAGAGAAAGACAGAAAGAGGCAGATAGAGAATGAGTTTGGGTAGACCAGGGCCTCTTGCCACTGCATACAAACTCCAAACTCATGGGCTACTTTGTGCATCTGGCTTTATGTGGGTACTGGAGAATCAAACCTGGGTCATCAGCTTGTGCTAGCAAGCACCTTTAAACACTGAGCAATTTCTATAGACCTAGATACATAATTTTTAATCTTCCTATGAGGGTCTAAATATTTCCTTAAGAAATAAAAATATGATGATAGATTATTAGTATAATTTCACATTGATTATCACTGTGATTCAACTTTTCTTTCATATGAATAGCTCCAAATATTGTTTTAGCCTCCGAAATAACTATCAGAGATGCCTAACTATAATAGTGATGTTAAGTTTGGGGAAAATTCTGTCAAGTTTGTTTCATATGTGAGCTGGTAGAATTAAACTTCCTGCTGTATTTCTAGATTTGTCCCCTATCAGGATACAGGTTCTACGTACTATTTTGTTTAGTTATCATCAAAAAATTTAAGATGTGGTATATAGATAGAATGTCTAAAATTATTCATGCTGGTAGGTTAAGTAAATTCTTGAAAGGAGATAACGTGTACTTTCACTGGGCACTGATGAGATTCATTGCTGAATTGCTGAAGAATGTGTAAGTGTTTTGATTGTGACAGTTTTTCCACGAGGACATTTTCCTGCTTTGGTACTCCTTTTGCTGGGCCCAATGGGTGGGAAGAGAACACCGGGTTTCTTCTTCTAGAGTGAGATGGCTAATAAGAACTTAATTCCACACAGACATGCCAAAGAATCACATAAGTATATTCCAGTAAGTCCCTACTGCATGTATCCCCTCTTTTGTCTCCTTGAAGCCATGTCCCTCAAAACTCATGGGTTTTGCAATGTCACTTGACACATGTGTGGGCTGGAGACAGTCAGCACTTATTCAACCATTATAGCAGAATGGCTTAGATTAAGAAATTCTACAGAAACACATAACAAGTGGACGCACTGCTCAACTCTGACATGGGGTCTTGGAAGGGGCCTGCAGGAAGGAGGGCTTCTGCAGGCTAGGCTTATCAGCTTCACTGTGGAGGCTCTCTGACCCATGCTCAATGGCCTGGCTGTCACCACATCCTGCTAGAAACACTTGATTGATAATTGGGGATCTTCCACTCTCAGTGGTTTCTATCACTTTACATATGATAGTGAGTAGTGCAGACTAGAGAGTTCAAATTTGCACATTTCCATCCTAGAGCTTTCATATTAAGAATAGAATAAGTTTGCAGGTAACCAATCTTTGTTTCTTGGAGGTTATAAAAAGCAAGTTTATGATTGATGTGGCACAAGAGGCAGCATGCAGGGAAGAATGAACTGAAAAGAAAACACAATCTGGAAGAATAACATCCAAACAATGCAGGCAGGACAAGAACCCTGCTGCTACCCTTTGTGATCCCCAGAGCCCAGTGCTGGCATCCTGCACTGGCAGCCTCATGACATACTACTAGGCAATGGGAGGGT
The DNA here is from genome assembly GCA_036365145.1 of Orientallactaga sibirica. Lineage (NCBI taxonomy): Eukaryota > Metazoa > Chordata > Mammalia > Rodentia > Dipodidae > Orientallactaga > Orientallactaga sibirica. Next base: position 53,147,982 of record JAEOAD010000004.1, on the reverse strand, counting down.
TATGGGTGCAGGCACTGGACTCTCACATAGTAATGTGAAGAAAATCAATTCCAATCCTCTGAGGATGATACACCATCAAGGAAGGTCACTAAACACTATCAGCTATCTGAGACCCTTGAGACTTGAGGGAGATTTCCAAAAATTACCACACCTCAAAGTTTGGCCCTTGGGTTGGAAACATACTATACTTTATATTTCTCCCCAAGTTTACCCATATGGGGGGGAGGGGAGAATTATGAAAAGTATGCATAACTAACTCAACTTTCTGGTTCAAAAGATCTTATTTACATAAAATTTCAGGGGCTCTAATCAACCAATAAAGCTGTCTGCTAAACTGGTCTACTTAAGGAAAAGTGAAAAGCCTATTCATTTTACCATTAGTCACAGACGTTGTCATTTTGATTAATAACTGGACAAGATACAGTATATTAGTACTATTTAGTGCAATAAGAAACAGAAGACATACATTTACATCTCATGGTAGCCTTCTCTCACTTTGCTTATATGTGGCCAACCATAACCCACTTAACCTCATTCTTTCTTATAGGTAATATGAGATGGCAAAATCCAGCCCATTGATATGAAAGTGAAACAAGAAAACTGCATAACTGCTTCTCAGCCTATGAAATTTTACCAAATACCATATATACATGGTATTAATAGATGAAACAAATGGGATGGGGTGCAAAAACTGGAAAATAGGTTTTAGTGTTCAGCACATATCAAGGAGAAAGAAACCTAAGTGTAGACCATGGATGTCTGGAAGGCATCCCAAGATCAGTGGAGAACTATTGAGGGTAGAGCAGTTGCAGGAGGCTAGAAGGATCATAAGATGGGACTATTTTGTTTTGATTTATTTATTTATGAGAGAGAGAGAGAAATGAGAATACCAGGGTATCTAGCCCCTGAAAATGAACAGGTTCCTGGGTCCTTAGGATTCACAGGCAAGTACCTTAACTGCTAAGCCATCTCTCAAGATGGAACGATTTTTGAGCCCAATGACTATGAATTGAGGTATCTATTCCATAAGCATGCTGAGATCATGCCATAGATGCAGTACCATTTCCCTTATAAACACAGTGAGAAAAGCTGACCAGTGCCAGCTCCTTCCCTTTCAAAGTGTATAACATGAGTGAGTAGATCCCCACTGCCTCAAAGTATGCATTAAATGCTTGTGTGTCCCCAATGCTAGTGAATGGCATGCAACATACTGTGAAGATTATTTTAGTTTCTCTGTAGCTGTTTAAGAAAACATGTTATAACATTGGTAGGTAGAAAAGTGTCAGTGTTCATACTATTTTCTTCTACTTTAAAATCAGCATATTTGTCAACCCATTGGTTAATTTTTAAAGTAGCTTGTCTATGATGATGAGTATTCACAAAGGTTGAAGTTACAGCAAATTTAGTCCCCAAACAGAATTTCCTGCAGTTCATAAAATAGCCAGTCTGCTCTCAGAGAAAAGTAGGATGACAATCTTGTTGGTTTTAGGGTTCCTAGTGTGAGTGACTTTAACTCTGACAGAAATTCCTCATCAAGAGTTGTGTTACTGGGCTGGAGAGATGGCTTAGTGGTTAAGATGCTTGCATGCAAAGACAAAAGACCCAGGTTCAAGTCCCCAGGACCCACATAAGCCAGATGCACAAGGTGGCACATGCATCTGGAGTTTATTTGTAGCAGCTAGAGGCCCTGATGTGCCCATTCTCTCTCTCTCTCCCTCTGTGTCTTAAATCAATCAATCAATCAATAAATAAAAATAAAACTTTTTAAAAAAGAGTTGTGTTCCTGATTCTTCATCCAAAACAGACTGGATGAAGTTTTCTTACTACCTTTGCTTTACTAAGGCCAAAATGTTCGATAGTGGTACCACATCATCAAGGAGATAATTTTTTCCTATCCCACCAGTTATTGTTTGGAAATCCCCATTTTGCAGATCATCTACCCAGCGACTCTCCCTCTGTTTTCATACGTGAGTGAACTTGCATGGCCCTGGAAGCTTACCATGGGTGGTGTTCAACAAGGGCAGCAATGACAGCATGCCAGCAGCAGGTGGACCACATGGGTCTCTAGCTGAGTCAGTTTTCACCAAAGAGGTGCAAACTGGAGGAATTATGTGTCAGGCAGAGAGGGAAGAACTGTGAGCTCCCCTCCTCCCACTGAAAAAAGAAAGGATGATGAATAAAAAGCCTGTCATCAATAGACAAGAACTTGAACAAGTCCCCAAATCTCATATTGTGTGTGAAATGAAGAGTGAGGAACAGCAGACAGCATAAGTCCAATCAGTAAATCTCTATTTTTCTATGGGTTCCCACCTTTTATAGAACTTAGGTCACTGCTATAATTTGAGGTTATGCAAATGTATGGTATCTCAAGTTTTATTAATTTATACTTGTCTACAACATTAATAAAACATCTATACCATAAATACAATTAATAATAGTCATAAAATGATAACTGTAGTAATATACATTGAGTATTAATTATATGTCACACAGTATTCTGTGTTCTCAACAAATTACTTTTCTGTTTTTAAATAAAGGTAATTATGAGCAAGTAGAATTACTCTTCTTGGTAATTGTTACTTAGAATAACTTCTGAATACTTTGTCATGGATATATGTTGGTTACCTATTCATTATTTTTCTTTTTTTCCTGTGCTAAGAAACTCTTCATATTATCATTAATTTTAGTTATTCACCCATCTCCCTAAAGAGTATGAATCAAGTTATTTCAGTCTTGAGAAATAGGTGCTGATTATTTTTTTGTATTATTACGCATATGATTCCTTTGTTCAGATTCCTGATTGGCTTGTGATTTTCGATGAAACACAATTTTAACCAATAAAAGTGAAGTGTTTTCTGGGGGCTTCTCTACAAATGCTATCTAAGTTCTCCATGAGCGCTTCTAGGAAGAAAGTCTGTAGGTGAGGATCTGAGATTCAGTTTTCAAACTGTTGGTTACATAAAGTATGAGTATAAGAAATGAATGCTTCTGTGGATTTTGAGCATTTCCCAAAAAAAAAAAAAAAAAAAGTCTACTGTCTACTGCAAGTGATACATTTCCATTTTGTAATGATAATGTTCTTTTCAAATCTTGTTCCCTTGGCTAGGCTACATAGCAATGCATTTTGTAGTCATTCTCTTACAGATGGTAACTAAGAATGTTGTCTAGTGACGCTTAGTAGATCTAGAGACTGGAAAGAACATAAATTTCAATGTCATATGTGGTGGTTTGGATCAGATGTCCTCCATAAGCTCATATGTTTTGTATACTTGATCATCAGCTGGTGGCAAACTGAGAGGTGGAGACTTGCTGGAGGAAGTGTATAATTGGAGGTGGGCTTAGGGGTGTTATAGCCAGCTCCCCCTTGCCAAAGTTCACCTCACTCTCTGGACGCTGTCACCCACCTGGTGTTGGCAAGGAGGCAATGTCCAGCTTCTGCTCTACCATCTTTTTCCTGCCATCATGAAGCTTCCTCTTAAGCCAAAATTAAAAAAAAAATGTAAATAAATAAAAATTTTTCTGGCAGGGGTGGTATACAACTTTAATCCCACCACTTAGAAGGCAGAGGTAGGAAGATGACCATGAGTTGGAGGCCACCCTGAGACAACACTGTGAATTCCAGGTCAGCCTGGATTCTAGGCTAGAGCAAGCAAGACCCTATCTCAAGAAACCAAAAATATTCCCGTCAGCTGCTTTTAGTCAGATGCTTTATCCCAGCAACAAGAAGATAACTACAATATTATACATAATCTTCCAGTGGTATCCTGGCTTCTTTGGAAATGTGAATACTAAAAAACCTCCACATCAATAGTGAATTTCACAGGACTATAGGAGGAGCAATATACACATTTTGTGGGATCTCTTCCAGAAGTCCATATCAACACTTTATTGCAACTTGAGAATAACTAGCCGGGCGTGGTGGCGCACGCCTTTAATCCCAGCACTCGGGAGGCAGAGGTAGGAGGATCGTCATGAGTTCGAGGCCACCCTGAGACTACATAGTGAATTCCAGGTCAGCCTGGGCCAGAGTGAGACCCTACCTCGAAAAACCAAAAAAAAAAAAAAAAAAAAAAAAAAAAGAGAGAGAGAGAGAATAACCAAACAATATTATTTCAAAAGCAAAAATCATTGTTTCAGACAGTTCCACATTGCCATGATGAATATTCAAACCAGCCACGATTTAGGGGAAGAAGGGATTTATTTCAAGCTTACACATCCAGGGGCTAGTGTCATTAATGGTGGAAAAAGGTGCCTCCCAAGCAGAGAGAAATACATTGAAGCAGAGAGAAATGACCAAACAGACAATAAAATCAGAAAGCAGCTTGAATGGACTGCATGAAGCAGGGACCCTGCCAAACTGTTTTGCATACCTTTGGTGTGGAAATCTGATTCACTCCCAAACACCCCTTAGGCCTGGATCCAAGAATCCTCCCCTTGTGACCCTCCTCCAGCCAGGTGACTGGAAATTCAAGTTACAAGCTGATTAAAACGGCTGAGTCTACAGAGTCTGTAGGGGAAATACTCCTAAAGTACCACAATCACCATTACTCCTGACTTGAGTTTATGGAATTTCTTAAGCATTTGATACTTAACCAAATATTTTGTCTCAAGACAGAAAGATATGACCAATAGGATGAGCAAGATTTTTATTGTTGCTGTCCAATGATTACTTCATTATACACTATAGAAATCAGCCTTGAAAAATAGTAATGAAACAACTTCTTCACTTATCTCTGTAACAACAGACTCTTGGATTATGCATCCAAAATGGGCATGAATTCTCTTCCCTTTGCCCAAGTAAGTTTATTAAATATGATTCAGTTTTTCTAAACATCAATTTTCTGTTTTAAAAAATGAGGCTAATAATAATGGCTACTTCCTAAAATTAATGCTAGAATAACATAATTTATAGAATATAATATTAAGAACTCAATTATTAACAGTTATTTTATTTATGGAGATTTGGTTGAGATTACATGAATTTACATGTGAAACAGAAAATGTATTCTGGATTCAATTTCAGGGCTTATGTTTATTATTTTATGTATACAGCAAGACTTAATCCTCATTAGTTACTGTGGACTGATTTAAGGTGAATGTATATTAATCTAATTGAGATCATGAGGGCCTTTCCATCATGCAATGCTGTATTCCTCTTTTGAACTTACTTGAACCACAAGGTGAAAGACACAATAATTCTTTAGGGGCCACCAAAATGATGAAGTAGTGATACTTGCTAATTCTACCCCTGCTAGAAGAACATAACTCATAGGCTCTCCAATAACAAAGCAAATTTGGGAAAAGATTATCTAGGGAAAGAATAAGGGGGCTAGAGAGAGAGAGCTTAGTGGTTAAGACACTTGCCTGCAAAGCCAAAGGACCCAGGTTCAGTTCCCCAGGACCCACATAATGACAGATGTACTTGATAGTATATGTGTCTAGAGTTCATTTGTAGCAGCTGGAAGCCCTGGTGCCACCATTCTCTCTCTCTCTCTCTCTCTCTCTCTCTCTCTCTCTTTCTCTCTCTGTCTTTCAAATAAATAAAATATTTTTTTAAAAAGATGGGAGAAAGAAATGTTCTCGTAGTCTTGAGACCATTATTTTGGTATCCATTGTATCTTGTGTAGAAATAGGCATTGATAAGCACATAATGAAGTGATATATATATTCTCAATTTAGGGTAATCTCCCCTCTGCAAAAGTAAAAGTAGGGAATGTTCTTGAGTCTGTTCTTGTAGTCTCCACTTGCTAGAGGTCAGAGAATGGATATAGCTTATACTTATCTCTTGCCATCTGAAGGAGTTTCCTTGATCTCTTTTTCCATAAAACCCAACGTGAGCCCCTTCCTAGGAAGGAGTTTATCTTTCTTATGACTGAGATTCCTGAAGGCTTAAACCTGAACTAGGAATTGTGGCTGGTTAGCTTAGCCCCCATACTATAGATGACCCCAATTTTGGTCTATTGGCAGGCTTTACCTCTGTTCTGCCTGCTCATGGGCAAGAGCTTTTTGTACTGTCTTCCTGTTCCTTTACTTCCTTCTTCTGCCTGCTCATGGTCAGGAGGTATGGGTGCTGAGGATTTTAACCCCTTTCAGCTGTCTCATGAGCAGGGGCTCTATGTAATCACTCTTCTTTCCTTCTCTTAAGTCCTATCTATAATCAAAAAAAAAAAAAAAAATTATAAACTTTACCCTCTGGTTTGTGGATTTCAATTCTTTGAATTCATCAGACAAGAATCTGTGGACACCCCAAAATTCTCATACTATATCAGTACATTGTCGTATACTTGTACCTTGGCAGAGGAACCTCAAATTCCCCTTTCAACTCATTTTCAAAATCTTCATTTGTGAAAGGGAGGTAGAATTAGGGTGACTGGACCCCTGAAGGTGAAAAGCACAGGAAAGTTTGCACTTGCTAGAAATCCAAAATGATCTGACTTTTTATCTCTTCTCTAGTTCCCTAGATACCTGCTTTCCCAGAAACAATCCTCCTTCTGGGAGGGAGGTCTTTCATAGGATTTAAACATTGTGGTTGGTCAAGTTCAGCCCCTGGAACTAATCTCTTCTTGAGACAACCCCTACCCCTAACCAACCAGCTGTCCCTCTGGCTCAGGTCAATGTACTCCCGTAAGGTTATAAATACCTTTGCAAAGGGAGGGCAGGCTCTCTCTTTGTCTCTCGGATCACTTGGGAACTTCCAGCTGTGGGTGAGTTTTTCCTTCTGCTGGGCCTGGCCCAGGCACAGCTGGGAAGAACCCCTAGCCCTTATTCTCTGCATGGATTCTTCCACTCTCCACATGGCAGGAGCTCCTTGAATTTTCTCTTTTCTTTCCACGCTTTTTCCCCAGGCCCTCCATGTTGTAAAGTTCTAAATGTAGATAATTATTAGGAAAACTTGAAGAGCCCATTGAGGACAAAACAAAGAAAAGCAGACCTTTTGTCATTCATGCAGTACACTTGGGATCATTCTGTCTGTCTTAGAACTAAAATTAAATTTCAAGAAAGAGATGTTTTGTGTTAGGCACAAAATTTGGCACATATATTTGAAAAAGTAAAGTCAGATTTACAATTTTTTTTTTTTTTTGAGGGCAACAGACAGACAGAAAGGGAAAGAGACAGAGAGACAGAGAGAGAGAGAGAGAATGGGTGCACCAGGGCCTCCAACAATTGCAAACACACTCCAGATGCATGTGCCACCTGTGTATCTGGCTTACGTGGGTACTAGGGAATTGAGCCTTGATCCAGGGTCCATAGGATTCACGGCAAGCACTAACTGCTGAGCCATCTCTCCAGCCCTATAAGGTCAGATATATATTTTATTTATAGAGAGAGACACACAGAGAGACAGAGAGAGAGGGAGAGGGAGACAGAGAATGGCAGTCTCTCAGCTGCTGTGAACGAAATCCAGATGTGTGCGCCCCCTTGTGGGCAAGTGTGGCATTGCACCCTTGCGTCACTTTGCATCTGGATAAATGTGGGACCTGGAGATTGGAACCGGCATTCTTAGGCTTAGGAGGCAGGCACCTTAACTGCTAAGCCATCTCTCTAGCCCAAGGTCAGATTTTTTATCATTAGAAAGCAGTGTGATTAGTTTGAAAATAAAGGTTTGCTTTGCAATTGGATGACAAATCTTTACCTATGTAGAATAAGCAAGATCAAAAGGTCCAAGGTTTGTATAAAAAAGACATGAAAATATACAATGTCATTTCCTATGGCAAACAAATATTTTTAGAAAGTATATTAAAATGAACTATTATTATTATTTTGATAGTTTAAGAGGCTTTAAAGTTAAACTAGGTGCCTCTAAGTGAATGAACAATGGGGCAATTGCCATTTGATCTTGTTTTATTTACCACAAATCAAGAGATGAATTATTCTAAGGGTATACTTATTCATTCTTTTAAATAGCAGATGGTTGTCATTATGCCTTGAATCTTAAATGTTGCCCCAAAACTTACATGTTTCTACATAATAGCATTTTTTTTTTTTTTTAATTTTTTTTTTTTTTTTTTTTTTTTTTTGGTTTTTCGAGGTAGGGTCTCACTCTGGTCCAGGCTGACCTGGAATTCACTATGTAGTCTCAGGGTGGCCTCGAACTCTCAGCGATCCTCCTACCTCTGCCTCCCGAGTGCTGGGATTAAAGGCGTGCGCCACCACGCCCGGCCCTCATAATAGCATTTTTTGAGAAGTGGTGGGAACTTTAGAAGAGGAGTCCTAGTTGGAGGAATAGGATATATTAAGACACTGGCACTGTCCTGCATCTCTCATCTTACTTCCTGGACACCATGAGTGTAGTGGTTTGATTCAGGCGCCCCCCTATAAACTTGTGTTCTGAATGCTAGGTCCCTAGCTAGTGGCAATTTTGGAAGTGGATCCTCCTTGGAGGCAATGTATTATGTTATAGCTAGCTTCCCCTTGCCAGTGTTTGACACACATTCCTGATGTTATTGTCTACCTGATGTTGGCCAGGAGGTGAAATCCACCCTCTGATCATGCCATTGTTTTCCCTTGCCATCAAGGAGCATCCCCTCTAGTTTGTAAGCCAAAATAAACCCTTTCCTCCCGTAGCAGACAGCTTCAGGCTCACTGAGATGAACTTCCAGACCAGGCACAGTTATAGACAAATGGATTTATTGAAGCTTACTGACCCAGGGGAAGTTCCATAATGGAAGAAGAAGCTGGCCTGCTTTCACAGGTCCAAGCAGAGAGAGAAGCCAAAAGCCACACAGCACAGTTACAGGAACTCCAGCTAGACACACTTTTCATATATTTAAAATGGAATCTCAAACCCACCACCACACCTTAAGATCCTCCCAGTGACACTCCCTCCAGCCTGGTGGCTGCAGATGCAAACTTCAAATTAATAAAACACTGAATATATTGGGGGCCATCAATTCAAACTACCACACCTCCCACAAGCTGCTCTTGGTGAGGTATTTATGCAGCAACTCAAAACTAACTACATCAGTAATATGGGTATTGAGAAGTGGAATTATTGCTGCTAGATACCTGACTGTATGGCTTTGGGTCTTTTGGAAATTATTTGAGGGAGGAATATGGACAGTTTGAAACCTTGACCTATGAGACACCTTGCAGTTTTGTAAGTACAGCTTGATGAACTATTTTAGTCAGTGTTGAAATACTTGAATGCTGTAAGAACTATGGTTTGGCTTATAAGGGGAAGAAAGAGCTTTGCCTGGACTGGGCTAGAAGCAGTTTGTGTGAGAGACTGCTTTGCCCATATCCTGAGAACTTGTATAGGGTTGCATTGTGTAGAAATGGACTTGTGTGAGCAGAGGAATATGTCACAGAAAAAAAAAAAAAAAGTATCTTTGAGCCAAAACGTTTGCCCATTCAGCTCCAATTGTTTGAAAGATTATAACCTTTGAGATTGGACCAGCCAATCTGAATTAGAGCAGCGGGGAGATTGTGCACTCTTTTGAAATAAGGAGCCTGGATGCTAAAGGAGTTTGCTCTTCTTCAAAGTCAGTTACTCCTCTCTGGATTAACAACAAGTCAGTAGCCTATCTGGAACTATGGAGTATAACAAATGCTGGAAAGAGGGTCATTGAATTTACAAGATGGTTTCTTGTTTGGAAATGGGCATGGCAGTGTGAAGCAGGCTTACTAGATGACCTGCATGGAGGTCCAATGGAGCCATGTGGATGAATTGTGGGTTTCAGTGCAGACCCTGGTGATACTAGCACAATGGGATGTCTGCCAAGGAGATTGCCAACACCGGATGGAGTTTCCTAGGACTGTGAGTAGATTAGCAGCAGGGGTGGAATTGGAACTCCAGAGACTCTTCACTATCTAGAATTATTGGACTTTGAGACTTGTCACTGGTTAGAGTTGTCAGACTTGGAGCTACAGAGTTTGATGTTTGCCCTGTTTGTTTTAAATCTTATATTAGTTGAATAGTCTGTGCTTTTTCTTTTTTTCTCTGTGTGTGTGTGTCATGGTCCAGTTAAAAGACCTTAGGCAGTAGGGATGTTTGGATAGCATTGGGATTGATAAAAACTACAGGAACTATAAAATTTGCACTGACTGCATTGCATTTTACATCATGGATGGCTATCAGTTTTGGGGGGCTAGGGACAAAAAGTGCTGGTTTAATGCAGGTGTCCCCCATAAGCTTATGTGTTCTGAATGCAAAGTCCCCAACTGGTGGCAAATTGGGAACTGGATCCTTCTGAAAGTGATGTATTGTTGGGGGTGGGCTTATGGGTGTTATAGCCAGCTTCACCTTGCCAGTGTTTGGCACACTCTCCTGTTGCTATTGCCCACCTTATGTTTCCCAGGAGGTGATGTCCACCCTCTGCTCATGCTATCGTTTTCCCCTGCCATCATGGAGCTTCCCCCTGAGTCTGTAAGTCAAAATAAACCCTTTATTCCCACAAGCTGCTCTTGGCTGGGTGTTTTCTGCCAGCAATGTGAAGCTGTCTGCAACAACGAGTTAAGCAACTTTCATTGGACATGCAGTTCAGCCATTATACACTGCCTCAGTTCATACCCAAATTATGAGAGCCAAGTGAATATGGACTGAAACCTCATAAGTCATAATAAGTATTTATAATGGTAATTATATAAAACTCATAAAATACAATCATATAATTTAATAATTATTATATAATAAGTTATAATAATTATTTATCACTGTGCAGGAAACTAACATAATCTCCTGATTTAAAAATAAAAGTGAATGGCTGGAGAGATGGCTTAGCAGGTAAGGCACTTGCCTCTGAAGCCTAAGGACCCATGTTCGACTCTCCAGGTCCCACATAAGCCATATGCACAAGGTGATGCAAGTTTGCAAGGTTGCATATGGGCACAAGGTAGTGCATGCATCTTGAGTTTGACTGTGGTGGCTAGAGGCCCTGGAGCACCAATTCTCTCTCTCTAGTCCTCTTGCATAAAAAAAAAAAAAATACCAGTCCATTGGGTTTGTCTAAAACTAAAATTAAAAAAAAAAAAAGTGAAGTAGGAATTAAACAAGTTGTAATTAAAAATGGCTTATTATAAACAGATTACTGTGTGATTTTTGCTATCTTACTTAAGACTTCTAAGAATTGAAAAATAATGTAACTATGTCAAAACTCCTTTCATTAACCTACTCTTATTTATGTGAACTAGGTTTCTCATGATTATTCCTATATAAGAATAAATTTATTATTGAATCCTATGCTATTTCCGAAATAGAAATAGTCCTTCATGAATGTATGAGCTATTTGTAAGTCAAAATATCATCTACCTTGTGCTCACTTTGGCAGCACATATAATAAAATGGGAATGATATGGAGAAGATTAGCATGGCCCCTGCACAAGGATGACATGCAAATTCATGAAGTGTTCCAAAATGTCTCTACCTTACTAAGGTATTTTTTTTCTAGTAAAATTCTCATTTAACCATTTACATTGTTTTGTTAATTCTTTTTATATATCAATGGCAGTTTGATGAATTATAATAATAACTTTAATGAAGACTAACCCCTAAAAAAATTTAAATTGAAAATTGTGGTTATTCTGGATGTGGTACTGCTATTGAAATTCCAGTGCTAAGGGTGCTAAAGGGTTACAGTTTCCAGGCCAGCATAGGCTATATGGTGAAACCTTATTTCAAAAAAAAAAAAAAAAAAAGAATCAAAACAAAAAGTTGTGGTCTTAATAATTTCTATATTATACTTTGACTTGATTATGTATTAATGCAAGATTCTGGGGGCAGGGAGGGATTAGAACCCGAGATTCCAGGTCTGAGGAAACTCAACTTTTGGGTCCATGTCTATGTCAGCAAAGAATTGAAAATTCAGACTCAGAGAAGGATAAATTATGAATTATAACATTTATTTTAGGGAGAGCTAGGATCCAGAGGGAAAGCTAGCAAGGAAGCCCAAGCCAAAAGAAGTTTTCATCCTAGCCAAACTGGGAATGGGGAGGGGAGATGAAGACAATCTTTCCTCACATGTATGGGAAGCCTCTAGGAAACACAGAAAGAGAGGCTGAGAAAGAGAGATAGACAGAGAAAGAGAGCATGCAAAGCAGGACAGCCTAAACCAAAAGATCCCCCTTGCATAGGGGGTCAGAGAAGACTAAGAGTATCAGACACAGAACATGAAGTGAGATCACACATGTAGCAAGCAGGAAAGCACCCAAAACAAAACACATATGAAAAGCAAGCAGGAAACCTTACGGGGAAGGGTGTGAGCTTACTAATGGGGCACAGGAAGCAAGGGCCAGGAGAGTGAGAGATAGTCACACATATGGTTTATTAGATTTATATGGGATCAAACATCTGATTAGAGTGACCTGAGTCATTAGTCTCAGGCATGTATGGAAGAGACTTGAGTGGTGGTTGAGCTCAAGGGACTGACTCAGGAGGGGCCATCCCACAGGTGTGTTATGCCTGGGAAAACTTGAAGAAACAGGAAGCTGTTGCTTATAGCCTTTTTGGAGGAGACTGGGTCAAACAAGGGTTCTAGTCCTGCCAGGGCAAGTAAGATGGCATCCATGTTTTCCTTGGGCCTCTATTCCTGCTGACTATAAAATATAAAAGCTACTTTGCTCCTTTTCTCTATTGGTATTTTAGTTTCAGACAAATATAACAGGGTGATCAAGAAAATTATTCCAAGCATAGTGATGCTCATATATTAAACAAATCTCCCTTGCAGGGATTTGAAATGGAACTGTAAATTCAGAGTAAAAAGGGTGATGCAAAATTTCCAACTGTTAAGGAAGATCTTATTCATGCATTTTAGAAGTATAAAGGTATATATCAACTTACTGTGATAGAGCTTATCAAAAAATGTTAAAGAACGGTTTAAAAAAAAAAGGGCTGAAGGGATTGCTTAGTGGTTAAGGCACTTGTCTGCAAAGCCAAAGGACCCATGTTCAATTCCCCAGAACCCATGTAAGCCAGAAGCACAAGGTGGCACATGTGTCTGGAGTTTGTTTGCAGCAGCTAGAGGCCCTGGAGCGCCCATTCATTCTTTCTCTTTGTCTCTCAAATAAATAAAAATAAAAATAAAGAATTAAGAGAATGGTTAAAAAAACAGGTTGTGGTTTACATTCTTCAAAACTGCTGAATTTATATTTATATATAAGACTATAAGTTTGATTATAAACTTAAAATTATACATGACTTTACCTAAATTAAAAACACATGCATTTATAAAGGGAAGCAAGAGAGATCATGAATTAATATCTCCCAATGACAGAGATTATCTACCTCTACGAGGCTATGCAAAGTACTGAGAAGCAATTGTCTGTATCTGCATTCCAGCCCTTGCTCTAGGGATGAGGAATGGGTGGGGCTTTCTCTTCATCCCAGGCAAAGTGAGAGTGCTTTCAAAGAGAGTTAACCCAGGAATTCTGGATCGACTGCCTGACTCCCCTGGGGCAAAGCCCGAAAGCTGAGCCCAGGAGAAGGCTAAGTTGGTAAAGGTATGTGCTCCCCACAACCATCTTGCATGTTGAGTGAACACTTGGGAACCTTGGGCTTAGCAGTCTCACCATAGTAATAGATCCAAAGAGGTCAGAATTTCCTTCTTTTCTTTTTTCTTTTTCTTTTTTTAACTCTTTTTATTTTTATTTATTTATTTTTATTTTAGAGAGAGAGAGACAGGGAGAGGGAGAGAATTGGTTTTCTAGGATCTCAGCCACAGCAATTCAACTCCAGATGCTTGTGCCACCTAGTTGGGCATATACAACTTTGCACTTGCCTCACCTTTGTGTGTCTGGCTAATGTGGGATCTGATAGTCGAGTGTGGGTCCTTAGGCTTCTCAGGCAAGCACCTTAACTGCTAAGCCATCTCTCCAGCCCTGTGTCAGGATTTTTGCTTTTTGTTGTTGTTGTTGTTCTTATATCCTCAGGTCTTGAAGTAGACCTCTGCTCATAACTCAATACACATGATGAATACATTACCAGAATCCTAATCCTTTCCAACTAGCAGTCTACCTAATCAGTCCACTTCTTTCTTATTAGTGATGCTAATTCTAAATGCTTGTATTCCTAAAATATGCAGTTTAAATGTATTTAGACTTAAAAGATATGTGTGTGTGTGTGTGTGTGTGTGTGTGTGTGTGTGTGTACATCATACTGTTTGATAAAATAGTGGTTCTCTGGACCCAGAGAATTATGTTTTTCTGGATTATAATTGAGTAAAGAAGATAGAAAGTGATCTGAGTTCATGATAAATTATTAATGGTTATATGTGATGCATTTTGTTTATTTGAGATAGCTAAATATTTCATATATTAATAAAGAGTAACCAATTTTATCTGTGGAATTTATCATCTGATTATCATCTTTACTTTCTTCTCTTCAACCATTTTAAGCTTTTGTATGTCTTACAGAGGTATAAAAAGAACACATTGTTAAAAAATTGGTTATTATGAAGTTGGCTTTCTGCAATCATGATTACCCCCTCTGTTGACAGACAGTACATGTGGCAGTGGTTGAAACCCTACTGCTAGAAGTTTAGGGAGCAGTATATTCTGGAAGTTTACTTCTTTTAGGTAAAAGGAGGAGAGGAAAGACTCTGCATCCCCCTGCACAAATAGCCTGCTGCTATTTGTCAACTTAAAGCCATTTCTCACAGACATAGCCAAATTCTGATGCACCTGCCTAATAGATTTCCTGGAAAATGCAAAGGGATTGTATCCTTCATGGGCAAAACTCCAGAGGCCTAACAGGTGCCTGACAATTCCCAGGAAGAGGCTTGGTGAGAAATAGAAAGCTGCCTTAGCAGTGACACTGGGAAATGGGATTGTTTGCTCTGATTTCATGTTCTACCTGCTCTTTTCAAAGGATTGCTTTCTCAAACCCTTAATCTTTTATTTGTGGGGAAGATACCTAGAACTTTCATTTCATAATAGAGAAAAGTTTTTCTCCTCTGCCTGTTTTCATGACAAATTTGCTAATCCACTTCATCTGTCTTTAGTGGCTGTTCTGGTTGCAATTTCCATTGTCTACAAAGCAGGGTGCCTTTTGAAGCTGCCCCTTACAGGGGATTCTGAGCGTCCTTGTGCAGCCCATTAGACTCTGCTTTCTAAGAGGACCTTAAAACTTGGCATTCTGGCACAGATCATCTCCTCTCAGTCCAACACAAAGACATGAAAAGGGGCCAATCAGCACTGAGCAAGACTCATCAAACTGAAAACTGGGTATGTTAAAAAACACACACACACAAAAAAAGCCCTCGGTTAACCCCTGCCTCTCTTTTCCCTCTTACAACATGGGCATCTCTGTCTCATACACACACCCCACACATGCACCCAAAATGGATTTTTACTTTGAATACTATAGGCCAAAGGAAATGCTGTGTCAATGCTGTCTGATGCATCCAGGGACTGAATGTAAACAACATGGTACAACTCTAGAAACTGCCACCGTAAAATATTTTAAGAGGCAGAATAGAGTAAAATAAAATAAAAATGTCTTTTTATGTGATATCTCAGAGTAATTCAGGATTTATGGTACCTTAACCTTTAGAATCCAAAATATTAAGCTATGTTTCTTAGAGATAATAACTCGGTTGTCCCTCACTTATGTGTCTTAGATAAAAGCCTACTGCCACAGAATCCATGAATGCTCAAATACCCTTGCGGGCCTTTAGTAGTAAATCTTATGGAATAGCTTATGGCCAATGTAATGGCCCACAGTAGCCTGCGAATATCATGAATTCTAATAATACTTACATCAGTAGAAACATGAAGTAATGTCTCCATTGTAATTAAATGATGTATTTAGAGCAGTGGACTAAATGGTCCCCTAGTGTGTTGGTGATATATTCTAATAGTCTTCTCTTTACAGCCCCACACGGTAATATTCATGCTTTATTCTGGAGGGCTTTGCTTCTGACTGAACATTTGAATTGCAACATTAAGTGGTAAAGTGGATTACAGTGAGACCCCATGAATATGGATCCTGATCAAGAAACTAAGTGCTTAAAAAAATAAGATGTTACTATTTAAATAGAGTGATTACAAAAACATTTTTATATGGAGGAATGTCGGCAGTCTTTGCCCCGCATTTTATTTTACATCCCAGAAGCAGAACATATTCTCCACAATTAAAAATTTAGTAGGGTGAAACACTGGATCTTAAATCATTGTAATTTCTTCTGCACTTATTGAATTTAATTTAGGCTGTTTGAGGTACAAATTAGTTTTGATAATAATTACTGTATTCCATTTTTAAAAACATATTCATGCCAAGCTCGTAACTAGCCATAGAGTATATATATAGGAAAAGACTATCTGTTACCAAGGCTGAAAGGAAAATTTCCTACAGTTGATTAGTTAAAAGTGTCACATTGTGAATTTTCATCCCTTATTTTTCCCTTGAATCCATCACTAAAGCAGTAGCTTGAGGCAGTGAATGCCCACGGCAAAGCTGAGGGCACTTCAGTCTATCCATGCTGGTGGGTGAGAACAAGTCAAAGAGAAATCCATTGCATGTGCTAATAGAATTAGACAGAGGGTGCCTGTATGAAATATAAAGTTAGAACCGAAAAGAGTAGTGTGTTTATTTATCTGATAAAATTAAATGTTTGTGAAATATTTTTGATCAGTTAATCAATACATTTCTTAGGGTTTATCCAAATATTTTCTAAGAACAAGAAAAAAGATTCTACCACTGTCAATACTTGTTGTATGTTTGTTCAAGGAATAGGGATTTCTAAGGATGAGGTACTAAGTCTACACACAAGTGTCTTTTCTACTTGACTGAGTTAATGTTGAACTGTGGGTTCACATGCTGTGCATGTCTATCTGCATATGGTAGGTATATATCTGAGCATTCATTTGTCTGCTGAAGGTCTTGTAGCTTACACTCTCTGAGCATCTACAAGACCACTATGTGTGTCCCTAAAATTACTGATGTGGTGGCTTTTGTTGCTGGGTTGCTCTGTATTTAAGAGTGTTTGACATGCATTAGTCCCTAAATGTATCTTTGACGGATTAAAAAAAAAAAAAAAAAGCTGTTGTTCTGTGAAAATCCAGGAACTTGAACCACAGACTCATTGTCTAATAGTGGTAATTGGTACTTTGGGTTTGGGGTAAGTTTATGTTAACCTTTATTATGTATGCATTTACTTGGCAATGTTTTAAACAAGATAGCATTTTGTTATGCATTTGGCATTTTGCAGATTTCTGTATATCTTCCCATTTAGATTGTGCTAAATAAAATAAATTCAAGTTTTTGCTCTAGAAAAAAAAAAGGAAAAAAAAGAAAGAAAATGAAAAGAACATAGAGACACTTCTAGCTAAATGAAGAGCTCTCTATTTGGCCAGTTCAGACATGGCTGTGGTTGGCAAGCTAATTCTTTGAGTACCACCCTTGAAAATCATGCTAATGAGGCTCTTCACTTCATCAAGTAGGATTGTGGACCTTTTTGTCTGCATCATTAAGGCCCCAAATTGCCCCATTAGCCAGGCCTCAAATTGCCCCTCAGGGTCAATATTTAGTGCAGGTGAGCTTAGGTTAACTACCTTCAGAACCCTCTGGACAACAAACAACGTGGAGTACCTGCTATGGGGAAATTCTTTTTCTCCCTAAATTTCCTTTGTAAAATACCAATTTCCATATCAGAATTATGTTTTAAATTCACTTTGGGGAGAAATAAACACTTTAGGCTTATTTTGTGTTGCTGCTTCAAAAACAATGAATTTTTAAGTGGAAAAAGAATTTTGCACAAAACATACTTATCTGTGGCTCTGAACTTCAGTTTTTGCCTCTGTAAAATGGGGATGATTCTATTATTTTTCTCAGGAATCTTGTGAGGATGATATCACCTTTAGAGAATACAACAGAAAATACAGTGATACAACAGAAAATAATCAAGCAAAAACAAAACTTAGCAAGGTGTCCTGTTTTATTTTTTTTCCTGCAAGAGTTTCTCAATTTAGTGGTTAACCTTACTAATTATTGAATTAAAATTTATGAAAAGTTATAAGTGAGTGCTCATCTACACGGATGCAAACTTAAAAATTCACAAGAAGATTCTGCACTGTTAAGAGTGAGATAATGTTTAAGGCCAGAATGTTGCACACTTAAAACATAAATGTAATTTTTTTCCTCATTAAAATTTGAAGTGGGAAGGAAAGGCAAAATGATTCTGTTAGTATCTCTATTGTCTACTCAGCTTCCTGAAAGCTGCCTAATACTCTATTGCTGCTAGTTATCTCTGGAGACTCCCAGTGTTTGGGGGAAATAGCAATTATCTCCCTGAGCATGCTCAGCAGAATCCACTGGAGATACCAGCGCACTGAACCTTTCCTAGGTAGCAACTGAAAGATGAGAGCCTCGGCTACAGTTTCCTGCAAGTATGTGAACAGGGGCTTCAAGATTACATTCCACACCTGAGTAGAGACCACACTTATGTCTACAGTGTTAAGGTTAATTCCCATGCATTTAGGGCCCCTGGATTCCCAATCACCTCCGTGGCTCATACCTGTAAAGTCAGTTTTGATACTGAATGGGGCCCCAATTAAGAAGTGCTTGCTGGTGTCCTTCCAGCAATATCTTGTGAGTTTGAACAGTTTTAGTGAAATAAATGTAACAAGGAAAAATGAATTCTCTTTAGCCTCTATTCAGCCAAAATTAGCCTCCGTGGATTCTGGCTCACAAAAGCACCACGGGCTTCTGGCTGTGCTCTGTAGCTGTGAAATAGAATCAAGATTCCATTAGGCATCCCAAGCTGCCTCCTTCTCCAGGGCAGACAATAAAAATGACAACAGGGGATTGTCCCTCAGCTAGTCTAACAAGGGGGTGGGTTCTTTTCTAAATGACTAGATGTCTGTTTCACTAAGGGAAAATTTAAAGGGGCCATGGGCCACATTTTCTTCCATTCTTTGGTTCATGTGTTTGTTTCTAAGGTCATTTTTTTAAGAGAGACCTTGAATTCTACCCCTGTTGGCACATACAGGCTGTTATGTCCCCTTCCTACCACATTTAAGAATTTGCTGAGACAAGGAGCCCAGATAGTAATATTATTCTGTAAGAAGCATCCGAATTTTAACAATTGTTCATGCATTATTATTATTGTCATTTTTTATTTACTCAAGGATAAAGGATTCCTTTGAAATGAGACAGATTTTACATTATAGACATATTCTGATTCAGAATTTACTATAAGCAGTGGATATGGATACATTTGTACAGGCATCAGTTTTCCTGTGAACTTGAGTGGAGTGGGGCTTTGTATCCTAGCTTTGTAATACCCTGTGTGTTTCTGTGGCTCTCTTAGAAAGATTGTCCATTCTTTTTGTTGGAGGGGTCAGGTAATCACACTACCAACATTGAAGATCCCTTATGAGCTATGACTTTAGAGAAGTTCTCTTTTTCTTGAACCCCCAACCCATTGTTCAGTTTCTTTCCTATATAATAAGTGCAAATGTCTAAGAATATTTTCTTTCCCACCCGAGGATCAATTTGATATAACTTATTCAGACCTCACATGAATTTGATTAAACATGCTTTCTCATTGTAATTGGTCCAGCAAATAGAGTTTTGTGTCTCCCTCGACAGATGTCATTGAATATAATTTTATACAGGTTGTCAATTATCATCAGAAAGTTAAAGAGTTCATCCACCATTCATAGTCATTGTACTGTGTTCACGTAGGGTTAAAGATGTCTATTTTATAGCCAGTTCTCCTTTGCTTCAATCAAAATTGTTGACAGGATATAGCATTATATAATCCACAGTGTCAGTTACTAATGCTGATGGAGAGTAAATCACGGTGTTTTCATTATTAATTTGCTAATACTGAGAGGTTGTAATATTCCACATATAGACTCTTTAATAAGCAATTATTTATGTGCCCACTTACTGGACATTGCTGAACCAAAGCATTTCTTCAACACTAAGTGAAAATTCTGTTCAGTAATGCTTCCTATGAAGTCATTCACTGATGCTGTACTTCTACAAAATGGTCAAAAGGATATTTTACATATGTTGGTAGGATTTTGCTAAAATAAAAATAAAATAAAATTTTGTGAATATTAAAATGCAAATTTCCCTTTATAATCTCATATCTAATTCTAATATAATAGACAATTAAATTTATCATGGTTTTCACATGTGAAACTCTGCTCTAGATATAGTGGATTTTTGGTAAGAAAAACTGAGCTCTAAAATTAATTTTGTGATACTAGCATATTCTATGTCCTCAAGTATTCTGAAAATCTTTAAGATTTAATATCCTTAGTTGTTAAATAGATTTTATTTTTACTGCTAAATATCTTATCAATTTTGTGTGAGTTAATGTTGTTTTATTAAAAATTATCAATATGGTAAAATAATTAAATCACCAAATTATTAAGTCCTCAAATTTCAAGGATGAAGTAAAGAATGGGCTAACTACAGTTTTTCAAACAATTATTAAATACAGTTCCAAAGCATATTCAATGATTACTTTTCTGTAGTTTATCTGATAAAGGCCATTCTAATTGTATGGCTGTATCTTTTTGACCCAACCAATTTTGGCTATGTGGTGAATGCACAAGGCCACCAGATTTTTATGGGTCTATATAATCTATATAAGTTATAAATACACAAAAACATACACACAGTGCCTGAAAAGCTTATTGTGAAGCTAAAACTAAAGGAAACATACAATATTTTTGTGTGTTTTCTGTTTCATTGTGTGTTTTTATATTTGACATTCCCAGATAAGACTACTTTATCTTTACCCTAAAAGTTATAATAATTGTAAAAATTTGCCAACACATCTTCAGATGAAGCTATTGTGCAAGATTTAAAAAGAAAAGACTATTTGGTTTAGGTACACTACACTAAGATCCTGTGTGTTTAATCACTGTGATATTTTATTTTGTTTGTTTGTTTTTTGTTTGTTTGTTTGTTTGTTTGAGAAAATGTCCTTAAACTTGCTATGTAGCTGATGGGTGACCTTGATCTCCTCCTGATTCTCCAGCTTCTACTTCCCAAGGGAAGAAATTACAGCCATGTACCACCACACCAGTTTACTAAGATGGCTTTTGATTAGCCATTGATGATTACACTTATTGTCCTTGGATTGTTGTTTTACATTGTTTTCAATAAGCTCATCTGGGGTGACTAAAAGCCAGCAATGTCCCACAGTCATCAGTGTTTGCAGTTTTGATAAATTCATCAAAGTATCTTATATATTTTCATCATTTTTAAAGATCCAGTACAAATATTCCATTTTTGGATACACAGGCCATATAGACACAGGAAAATGCATTTGGAGTAATCATTTCTTAAGTCAAAAATTGAGAAAAATGCTGCATGCAGTTTGGGGCAGTAGCACTGACTTTACTATTTAGACCCAGAGTTAGGTCAGGTGTTCCCATTCGTAAAAGGAGCTTGGTGCATTTCCCTTCTCAGTGCTGGGACAGACACCTGACCAGAAGCAGCTTAGGGAGGAAAGGATTTATTTCACAATTCCAGATGCTTCCAGGAGGAAGCATCATCATGCTAGCAGAAGCTGGCTCACTTTAGCATACAGCCATAGCAGAGAGACAGAAGTGAACAGCCAGACCTCAAGCTACAAACCTCTTAGTGCTGGACTCAAGATCTGCCCCCAGTGACATACTTGCTCCAGCATGGTACCGTTTGCTGAAGACTAATAGGAAGCTTAATCAAATGTACCTGAGCCTATGGAGCCATTGACATTCAGACCACCACAGAGCTTAACATATTTAAAAATGCAAAATTTAAAAAATACTTTTATTCACTTGAGAGAAAGTGAGTGAGCATGGTGCACAAGAGAGAGAGAGATGCCACTGCAGATGAACTCAATACATACTCCTCTTTGTGCATCTGGCTTTACATGTGTACTGGGAAAAAACCCAGGCCATCAGGCTTTATAGGCAAGTGGCTTTAACCACTGAGTAATCTCTCCAGCCCCCTAAAATGCAAACTTTTAACCAGCCTATAATTTAGGCCAAATCAAATCAGAAGTCCAAGGCTAAAAGATATGCCTAGTATGTACATAAGACTGATGGGGGAGCAAGGGCCAGGAAAGAAAGAGAAAAGTAGACAAGAAAACTGGAAACAGAAGTCTAACAGTCCTAGACTGAGAAGTAACCTAATCTACAATATGTTTCATCAATAGTGTGTAGGATGACTGAAGACTAAAAAGGCTGGAGGTTATGACAAAATAATGAAAAATTATTTACAATATATGACCAATTTATCATTCTGTACATTAACTTATTAATTCACTGTAATGTAACCTTGTGATGTCAGAAAACAAGTTCCCTCCCTCTCTCCTTTGTTGCTACCATTTTGAATGAGTAAACAGCAATCAGAGGTTCACTTGTTGGGGATCATTCTAGAGTGCTGATTCCTGCTTTCTTGTCTAAGCTGCACCCTGGGCACTATTAGTGAGCAGTTCTCAAAATCCAGGTGTGAGGGCTGAGTAGGAGAGTTTGAAAGAGGTTCTTTTTTAAATTATTTATTTATTTGCCAGCAGAGAGAGAGAGAGAGAGAGGCAGACAGAGAGAGAACAGGCATGCCAGGGCCTCCAGCCACTGCAAATGAACTCCAGATGCATATGCCCCTTGTGCATCTGGCTTATGTGGGTCCTGGAGAATTAAATCGGGATCCTTTGGCTTCACGGGCAAACACCTTAACCGCTAAGCCATTTCTCCAGCCCTGAAAGATTTTCTTAATCATAGTTTCTTTTACCTTCTGCAGACCTAAGGCTTATTAGATGACTGGTAAGGAATCATTATCAAAATATATACATACTTAAATTGTGGAGATAATTCAAATACTAATTTTAAAGATTATTTTATGTCACTCAGACACTAGAAATTACAATTTAGAAAAATAACATGTTAGATGAACACTTTCAAAGGTTTCCTTTTTTAGATGATTTAACAAGTGTTTTTATTGTTTTCTATTATTTTTTGAGACATATATATATCACAATATAGCTGGCAAGTACAACTCAGTATTTATTTAAAAGCCTTTATTTTGTACTTATTCTTTACCTCATGATTTTGATGGTTTTAATTGAAGAAACAGTGTAGTGTTCTTTGAAGGTTGTAATGTCATCACAGTCCTGTCAATATGAAATAATATGTTTGAGGAATACAATGCTGAAATTCTTTCATGAGTGATATGAAATGGTATGCTTAAAGAACATGATGCTGAAAGTCTTTCATGAGTGAATTTTCATAGACGGAGTAACAGGAAGGTTTATCTTCTAGATAAACCCTCAGCATAACACCATGGTTTAACTGAGATTTTGTGAATTGCTTGAATTTTGTAATTATATTTTTCCTTCACCTATGGTAACATCTAAGTTTGACAATCTATAGTAAGTTATTACAGATGTTGCAGTAATTACTTAAAGCATTTTCTCTTATCTTGTTTGGCTAAAAATATTTATATTGTTACAGAAGTTAATGAATTTTGGAAAACATTCTTTCTAATTAAAGTACTTTGTACTTAGAACGTTAATGCTGTCCTGGTCTTTCCAGAATTTGGTTGCTTCTTCTGCCTTTAGATCCATTCCCCCATCCTACCTTTCCAGATACTTGAATGCAGCAGCCTAAGCATCACTCCCTCCCCAATGACATGTGGACCACACTACTTCTGGCTTGATTTGATTCATAAAGGGAAAAGTTATGCCAACAGGAGAAAAGAATGAATATGTGTGAGGAGGGAAACAAGAGGAGAGAAGGAAAACATCTTTCCTTTGCTTCTGCAGTAGCTAGATAGGGATTTTGTCAATTTCAACTGAAAGTGACTAGAGTTCAGAAAAGGAGTGCAAGTTTTTGATTTTTTTTTTTAATATTACACCAAGTGTGGCATCTCTTATCTAAAAAATGAGGGGAGGGAGCTCACTATAAGTGATACTGATTGCAAGTGAACATCCATTTATTTTATGTGGATATACAAAAGCAAAAGAAAAATAGCTTGTAATATTTTACAAAGCATAATTTCTTATATTTTCCCATATGATATGAACAACTTTATAGACTGCATAGAAAACTATGTGGTTTGGGGCTGGGGAGATTGTTGAACATTTAAAGGAGCTTGTTTGCAAAGCCTGACAGCCCAGGTCTGAGTCACCAGTTCCCACTAAAAGCCAAATGCACAAAATGGCAAAGGCATCTGGAGTTACTTTGCAGTGGCAGTTGGCCCTGTCACTCCCTCCCTCTTGTCTCTGTCAAATCAATAAGAAAACAATTAAAGAAGCTATATATTCTGAAGAACATTTGATACGATGTTTTTCCCTTTGGTATTTTAAGGTATGGGTCTCACTGCAGTCTAGGTTGACCTGTAACTCACTCCATAGTCTCAGGCAGGCCTCTCAACCTCACAGTGATCCTCCTACCTCTGCTTCCTGAGGGCTGGGATTGAAGGTACTACCACACTCAGCTGAGGAATTTTTCAAGAGAAGTATGAGTTAGAATTTGGCATTTGCATATTAATACTAGATTACAAAATACTTCATAGGAAATTTGATTTCAACAAAGTCAAGGTCTTAATTACTGAGTAGTTGACTGTTATGAGTTGACAATTATGCTTTGTAATATAACATGGACATTCTTACTTACAAAGCAAATGATATATATTTGTCTAGCAACCTGTTTTCTGCCTGTGATAAGACTGGAGAAAAACACTCTTGGTTCCTCCTCTGGATTTCAACTTTTTGGGTAAAGATTTTGCTAGTCAGCAACTATGTTGAGAGCTACTGCTGAATGTAGAACTTGTTGAATGAAAATAAGATATAAAAACTTAAAAGACCAAGGAAGACACCAATTTCAGTCATCAGTTTTGAGGTTTAGCTACTCTGAAACACTCTAACCAATATTCAAGTTCTCTGTTTCCCATTCTTTATCTCTTTACAAATAACACCTGAGCAGCACTTCTGGTTTAAAGTGTTTTACATGACCTTATTCAGTTCTTCTAACATTATTGTGAAAAGTAATGATTCCCATCTCACAGAGAACAAAATGAGGAGTCATGGGTTCTCTAACTTTCGGAAGGTCATTAGTCTGGCAAGTAGCAGAGTGGCAATAGAATCAGATGCCTTTTACCTCAAAATCCCAATCTTCCTTCAATAATTGTCTTTCCTAACAGAACAACCAGTATCCATTTTCCATAGAGATCACTTTGTTTCATTATTCACATTAAAATATTAAGATAATCCCCATGTTATTGTAATAATTAACATCTTTGTAAGAAAACTTTGTCTTCTATATCTCAACACTGCTTTGCTCACCTCTCTCACCCAAACCTAGACAAGCAAAGCTGGAGGTGGTGGGAGAGGGTAAGAGTCCCACTTCACACTTTGTTTGCACTGCCTTTGGCATGAAGGGTCAGGCAAATGAGAGGCAACCACAAATCCCCCCATTCAACCACTTGTCCAAAGGAGAGGTGAAAAGGTTTAGTGGGAAAAGTTTAACATTTTATCCTAAAACAAATATGAGAGATTATCTGTAGAATTAAGTTATCCATATGTACACAGTCTAGGGAATTAACTCTATCTGAAATGGTGGATTATTACAGAAATTGAAACTAAGCCCTTAAGGCACTCTTTTTACTTTAGTCTCTGTCATTTTTTCCAATGAGCTACTAGATTATCTGGACAATTTAATGGCTGTATTTCAGTATATTCCTGCTCGGTATGTATTTGTGCTCTGCTCTAGGTGGTTTGAACAAATTTTTAAAAAGTATTCCCTTGATAGCCCTAGAAGCAGACAAGTATTTCTTGAAGGGGAAAAGGAGATTTCTATTAGGATTGAGAGTCACAAGTGAGCAGAAGGAATTTGAGAAGTATAACACACACCATAGACTGCAAATCCAAAACCAAAACATGACTAAAAAGGTTTGACAAAATAATAGTCCCAATGGTTTTTCTCATATTGTTCTATAAGTGGTACTTTTGGAGAGTTATTCTTTTCTGTATATATATACATATATATACATGTATGACATTTGGAGCAAATATACTATACTCTAGACACAATTTTTATTTATCATATTCCAACATGACTCCTGTTTAGAGCAAGAATAAGGAAAATTAAGTAAATATGATATTATCCTTGCTGCATTTGTCTAAAGCGCAGGAATTATTTTTGTGGTGAAAAGTCAGCTTCCTTTTCAGTACCATATTTGCTAATGTTACTTTTTGGTATTTGCTAATACATTTCATAAATTCAACTGCTTTTCAGTGACTGAGTGTGTCAATATGGTCACAAAAGCAGCAGGCATCTACAATGAGGTGGATGAGTAAGGAATCCACTCAAGAAATCCACTCTCTTCCTCTTGTTCATGTACTTTCTGGCCAGCAGAAATGGTACATGTGATCTGAAGCATGTTCAACTCGTTACCTGGGGAATTTTACACATCTTAACTATCATAGAAAGTAAAAAATAGTCTTCACTTTTATTTAAAGATTGTCTCTGTTTTGTCTTGTGAAGTATCTTACCTGGCTTTGTTTTGTAATTTGAGCTAACTAAACTATTTGCAGGCAGTGTTTTCCACGGAAGAGCATGCTCAGTGTTGGTTAGCAGGAGGGACAGTGATGTGGGTTCTTTCTTTCCTTCCTTCCTTCCTTCCTTCCTTCCTTCCTTCCTTCCTTCCTTCCTTCCTTCCTTCCTTCCTTCCCCCTCCCTCCCTCCCTCCCTCCCTCCCTCCCTTCCTTCCTTCCTTCTTTCTTTCCTTCCCTCCCTCCCTCATTTCTTCCTTCCTTTCTTTCTTTCTATTTAATTTTTTCAAAGTAGGGTCTCACTCTAGCACAGGCTGACCTGGAATTTACTATGTAGTCTCAGGGTGGCCTCAAACTCATGGCAATCCTCTTACCTCTGAATCCTGAGTGCTGGAATTAAAGGTATGTGCCACCATACCCAACTTCAGACTTATTTTTAAGTTTTAAAAATATTTTTATTTATTTATTTGTTTACTTATTTATTAGAAAGAGAAAGAAAATGATCACGCCAGGGCCTCTATCCTCAAGCAAACTCAGGAGAAAGTGCTACATGTGCATATGGCTTATGTGGGTTCTAAGGAATTGAACCTAGGTCCTTAGGTTTTGCAGGCAAATCCCTTAACCACTGACACATCTCTCTAGCCCCTTGATGTGCTCATTTCTTATCAGCACAGTGTATTTATTGAGTAATAAGGGCTGGAACATAGTCTTCTGTACTGTCATCCTGAATTGGGGTGTGAATTTCATATGTGAGTTCATGGTTAAGAGTGATAGCAGTGTAATGCAGTCCAGTACTTATAAAATAATACCTTGGGCTGGAGAGATGGCTTAGTGGTTAAGGCACATGCCTGTGAAGCCTAAGGACCTAGGTTCGATTCTCCAGGTTCCTTGTAAGCCAGATGAACGTGGTAACACATGCATCTAGGGATCGTTTGAAGTGGCTAGAGGCCCTGGCAT
Organism: Orientallactaga sibirica; assembly: GCA_036365145.1. NCBI lineage: Eukaryota > Metazoa > Chordata > Mammalia > Rodentia > Dipodidae > Orientallactaga > Orientallactaga sibirica. The sequence continues at coordinate 53,120,596 of JAEOAD010000004.1, read as the reverse complement.
GCCCATTCTCTCTCTCTCCCCGTCTCTCTGTCTTTAATAAATAAATAAATAAAAATATTTAAAATAATACCTTATCTAACCTCTATCTAACTAGCCTGGTTTACTATTTCTATTTACAGCTGGATGGAAATCTCAGACTTCTGAAAGACTCTCACAGATTTCAAATCACTTTTTCATTTATTCCTTTCTTAAATGAATGCTTTGTTGAGTATAGTAATATTTATTGATCAAGACCATAGAACTCTTCTGGTTAGGTGAATTCTAAGACACTTGGGAACTTTACTTTGTATTTGAGTTACTAAAAAGACTTGTGAAAATACATATTCCCCGGGCCCCACTGCCAAGGGAGTTTTGATTCAGAATGTCTGATGCAAGGCCCCGGAATTTCCTTTTTGAACAGGTTCCAAGTAAGGCTGGTATTGTGGGCCTAGGGACAACATTTTGAAACCACTGCTCTCAGCTTCTTCCCACAACTATCTAAGTCATTACCCCCATAACTGCCATTAGAGTATGGTTAGAAAAGTGACAATGCTGAGATACCATGTATTTGATCACTTGCATGAATTCATTCTTGAAGCTATCACAGCAGCTGTTGTTAATGGCATAAGACCTGTCTAATATTGGGCCCATTAACATGATATCATAGGTGATGGAGAAAGGCAAAGAGAGAGAGAGAGAGAGAGAGAGAGAGAGAGAGAGAGAGAGAGAAATTAAAATAGAAATCAGAATATAAGAGGAACGATCTGTAAATTCAGTGGAGGGGAGATAGAGAAGCAGGGACAAAAAAGTTTGGTTTGGAGTTTTTATCAGGGTACATCATGTATGTGTATGAAAGTTGTCAATTAAAAAATATATAAAAAACATTCTTCCTTAAAAATCACTATGGAGAACAACATTAAGAATATATGACCTATAGTCAAACATGGTGCTACATGCCTTTAATCTCAGCACTCCTCTCAGGAGGCAGAGGTAGGAGGATTGCTATGAGTTTGAGGCCACTCTGAGACTACATTGTGAGTTCTAGGTCAGCTGGACTAGAGTGAGACCCTACCTCAACCCCCCCAAAAAAAAAAAAAGTATTTAGCTAAGGAAGAGATATTCAAACTCCAAAAGTCACTTGGGGGCCACATTTGTTTTAGGGATTACTCCGTTCTGTTTGACTGATACCACAATATAACCACATTGACAAAGAGGGGAAGATTTTTGAAATTAATTTGGTTGTTACTTGTGTAACAGGTTTATACCAAAATTAAATTTAAAAATAAAAAATTTAAAAGGACTAATCCAGGGATTATTTCAGCCTCATGATCCTCTAAGCATGGACTAGACTTTGCAGGAGTCAAGAATCCTGAGAATCTGGGGATGACCCAAAAGGCAACATAATGCTGAGAAGAAGGGATGGAGTGCCCAGCACTGAAACACCTCTGTCACACCCTCCAAGGCTCAGGGACCATTGCGGAAGAGGGGGCGGATAGAATGGAAGAGCCAAAGGAAGGGTATGACCTCCTACAATGCAACTGCCCAGACAGAAACTGGCCTCGATATCCATGACCTTGCAATGCCTAGCAATACCTCTGCAAGACCCTCAACATAGAAGAAAAAGATGATGTCATCAAATTAAAAGAGAGACTAATGGAGAGAGGGAGGGGATATGATGGAGACTGGAGTTCTAAAGTGGAATGGGGGGAAGGAAGGGAAATATCGGGTGTTTTTTTTTTTTTTTGTATGTAAGTATAAAAGTTAATAAAAAACAATAATTTAAAAAAAAAAAGAATCCTGAGAATCTGAACTAAACTGCTCAGTAAATTAATAACTCGGTCTACTAAGGCATCTGTGAAAAGTTAAAGAGTGTGCTGGGAGAAAAGCCAGAAGGATATAAGTCATCTCAGAGAAGATTCACTAACATGAAGTAACAAGCGAGCTCACTGCTGATCTGAACATAGAAACATGCACATTAAATGAGTGGGCTGGTGAGTGTCTTCGTCTCACACCATGTAAGGATGCTCTGATATTTGTTGTATTAAGTTCTTTCCAATTTAGTTGTAGGACTTTAGTGAATGTTGCATTAACTTGTTTATATATTATATTTCGGTGATATGTGAGAATGTAAAGAAATATGTGAGAAATATAACTATTAGTATAATTTAAAAATGGCAAAACAAAGTTGATATAAGCAAGCTATAAAATATAGGACAACAAAATCATTCCATGTATGCTATATGGGAATATTATGGGAGCAAGACCAGAGTTTCCTAATTACTTATTAGTTTTTCCCTATATATGAATAATATAACTAAATATTAATTTTTATTGCTTTTCCCACATAAAATATTTATATTATGCAGATTTTCATGCTCAAATATTTCTTTTTAAATTAATTTAATAAAGTATTTTGGTTTTTTGTTCTTTTACAACTCCTGATTGCCTCTCATAAAACGAGGTAAAGGGAAGAAACTATTTCACCAGAGGTGAACAGTGTAAAAGAAATTTTTGAGAGAAATGTGAAGGGTTTTGTGCATAGTTTCAATGGTATTTCAACATAACATAAAACTTAAGACATTCTCTATTGATTTAATGACAGAACCTGTGATTCCACAAAAACAAAGCAAACAAAACTCAGACAACTGTTCAGCCCTTCCTTATTCTGGAGATAGTTTAAATTCTCAGGTTTTCAAAATGTCACTTTAATCATTACTTAATTTACTATGTATTATAAATTGTTAATGGTGCTTTATATGGCTCATTCCTTGAGAATAAGTATTATATATCAATCAGAACTCACTGTTGGACCTCACATCATTAAGTACCTGAGAAATCCATGTTCGTATTTTGGGCTGTACTTGGGGATAGACAGACCACTGTGCAAAGTCAGTATTTAATTCACAACAAGCCACCTAATTTCTAAGGTCCACTTTCATCATGTATAAAATGAAAGAAATAAGATATATCCTCTTCCTCTAGAATCAGAGTCTTCATAATCAAACTTTGTACAGAATACTAGAACTTGCCCTAATTTGGGCAACATTAAGTAGAGTATATCATCTTTGATATGTTTTTTTGTTATAACTCTTCTCCTCTGAATTCCTACTACACCCAATCACCTACCTCCTCCACATGATCAGTTGAGTTATCAGTATACCACGCTGTTCCCTGTACCAGCTCAGAGCTCTTGAAACACCCTGCAGCATCTTTGAGTCAGTTCACCACAGCCATTCATATTGGGCTCCACTGTCAATGCTGGGTGCTGTTGGAGAAGAGTTGGGTGGATATCCTTAGGCTGCTGCTGGGTGTATGGCAAGGACAATCTGCTGGGCCCACAATTCCAAATCAAGATCTGTCCATGTGGCCCTCTCCATGTCACACATGTTTATTTTATTACTATCCTCCATCACATGAAGCTATGTGTCTTCCTTATATAAATAAGTTGTTATGCGCATCCTTATGGACAGATTAATTCAACCTGGACTTAGTCAACTTTCCACTCTCCACTGAAAATGAACATCTTTGTTTATCTCTTATTCCAGAAGGAAAAAAAAAAAATCCTGCCCCTCATTCACATTTCCACCTTTGACTATCAACTGTGGATTGATGTTCTTCCACCCTACCAGTGTCCTAATGTAAACAGTATACTGGTTCCAAAATCCTTTTTATTCAGCTTACAGACACATAAGGCCCTTGTTTTGTGCAGAACAAACTCTTTAGCAGTCCAGAATCCTCTTCCAGAATTTGGGTATGGCTCCCCTTACTTTTTGCTCTACTTTTATGTTTATAATGATTTGTTGTCATATACTTCATTGGGAACAATGAAGCATAGGCTTCACTCCAGTTTCCCCAATCTTGGACCATCTTTATCCCTCTTGCTAGGTTCAGCCAAGAGCATGTCCTAGAATGAGTCATGTTTCCTTCCTCCATAGGAGCATATGCTCACACTCCAATCATTCCCAAGAATACTTTTTTTTTTTTGATTGAGAGAGAGAGAGAGAGAGAGAGAGAGATGGGTCACCAGTAGCCTCTCAGCTGCTGTGAATGAACTCCAGATGCATGCGCCCCCTTGTGGGTAAGTTCAGCATTGCACCCCTGCATCACTTTTGCATCTGGCTAAATGTGGGAGCTGGACAACTAAATGGGCGTTCCTAGGCTTCGCAGGCAGGTGCCTTAACCCTTAACCACTAAACAATCTCTCCAGCCCCCCCAAGAACTCTTTTATCCTCACATTCTCATCACATGGTGCCAATGACCTTTTGCTTAACCAAATTCTGGTGGACCAAATGAATGAAAAGATGAATAGATAAGTTTTTATTTGTTTGTTTGTTTTTTTACTTTATTTAGTTTTTAAGAGAGAGCGAGAGAGAGAATGGGCATGCCAGGGCCTCTAGCCAGTGCAAATGAACTCCAGACATATGTACCACCCTGAGTATCTGCTATATGTGGGTACTGGGGAATCAAACCTGCGTCCCTAGGCTTCATAGATAAGTGCCACAACCACTAAGCCATCTCTCCAGTCTAATTAAATATTTTTACACATATCTATTTAAAATTCAACTTGGTATTAGTAACTGGCTTTTGTGGCACAGCAGGGAGCAGATTGCAAGAGTTATCATACATATTGCATCTCATTTTGTCATTAGGCATTTGATGTTAGATTGTTCATATGTAAAATATGGATTATTATGATCTATGTTCTAACTATTCAAATGGGAAAATGTAAGTGAAAGCTTGATGTAAATTTCAGTTATATATATATCTAGGAGTTCATTTCACTCCTCTCTGTCTTACTTATTTTGTTTGGTCAATGCCTGACCTGTAGTAACAGTTAGTTCATTGATGTTCAGATTTTTAATATATATTCATAAAATCTGACCAAAGTTTTCAAAGAAGCTTTATTTAATGAGTCCATTCTGAGGTACACTTCATATTTACACAATTGAACATAGTACACCATTCCCTTTTGCTCACACATTACACAAGCACCTAGTACCCATCGTCACCTCCTCCCACATACACTCTAGACAAGTGGGACCTTATTAAGTCATTCACAAAACTCAAAAACTTACCCCCATTGTAGATTAGTTATAGTTTAAATGTACATGTTTAAAATTAATATCCCTTTCAAATAAACTTTGTGATAAGTAAAAAAAAAAAATAAATCCTAAATGTAGTAAGTTATGAGAATGTGTGATCCCAAATACAAATGTATAAACTAGAACCTTTCACTATATTGATATGTGTATTTCATATCTTCTTAACAACTGAAATATACTATTAGTCTTGGGAATAATGCTGAAGAGAAAGTTGTACATGCACAACTACTGTAACAAAAATACTACAGACTTGCCAATATACAATGTTCACATCTCTGAGATCCAATCTGCAGGTGCCTGCTTCAGGTTGCCAAACAATTTTTGCAGTCTTATCTTTAAAAAATAATTATGAAAAAAATTTGAAACTATCATGTATGTCCATGAGTGGGTGCTCACTTGTTAGCCCTCACTTTGGCCATTTGTGACTGTGCAGACAAGATTTACAAAGATGTCAGCTACCATGATGCTGGACTTTAGATCCTAGGGTATTTTTTTTTGTTGTTGTTGTTGTTTTGTTTTGCCTTTTCTTGTTTCCATCAGTGATGCTAAAAGGCAGGAAGACAGGAGAGGCCTTGCTCTCACCAGCAATAGACTTTACACTTAATTATTCTTGACAGTTAATTGACAGTGAGAAAGTCTGAGCAAGGTTGATCTCATCTGAAAGTGAAGGGATGAGGCTCTCAGGCAGAACAGATTGTAGTGCTATGGACATTGTAGGGGATGCTGATAAGCTTGCCCCATTTCCTCTCCTCAGAAGGACTCACTATTTAGTTTTAAGCAATGGACTCAGCAACCAACCACTGGCCTTCAGCTTCTTCAAAGCCTCCTGTGCTTCTCTGGCTGTAAAAGATCATCCACACCAAAAGTGACACCCTTCTCAGGGCAGCATGTCAAGGAAAACCATTCTGAGGGGCAGGTTTTACCCATAGGCTCTCTAAGAAGTTGCTCTTATTATCCAATCCTGTGCTCTACCTTCTTTCTTGACTAGGTATTGATCCCTGATAAATATCTTGCTTACTAAAATCTGTTTCATCTCTGTCTGAAAAATCCCATGTGCCATTGAAACTCCCATCACTGATTCCGTGGCCAGCACCCTTTCATTATGAATCTCTCTCTGTCCAAGCAATGCAGCTTTGGCAAGAGAAAATTCCTCTAGTATTGTGTTTGATACCTCAGTTCTTCGAAGATACATTTTACCCACATCCCCTGAAGAATAGTCCTCTGTGTTCAGGTTGTGGAAGCAGCAAAAGCAGACAAAACAGTTTTATGCAAGCAGTTCCCAATTTCTACTTTGTTTTTAACTTCTGCTCATCAAGAAGGCCTAAGTCTAACAATGCGGGGAGATTTAGTTTGGAAAAAATAGAAAATATGAGACTAAAACACGTAAGGGTTACATAATATATCATCCTAGACTAACAGGAGAATACCAGAGCCTTCACGTGCTTTAGATAGTGAGCAGAGAAGGGACTGGGCATTGGGTGGGCAGAAAGTGTGAGAGACAAAGAAGTCAGTATGAGCCTAGGCTAGAGCCAAGAGATGTCTTCTCTGACTCTGGAGCAATCTATGGAGATGGAGAGGAGGGGGCTGGAGGTGAGTGACCAATCATTCCGAGCCAGCTGTGTCTAGGTTTAGAGACTGAAAACAAGGATGAGGGAGAAAAAGATGACTCAAAAGCCTATTTTGAGTGAATGAAAAGATGATGATGTCATCAAGACATGGATAGACACAGAAAATATGCTTGTTTGAGGGGGAAACTACTGAGTTTAGAGGGGGAAGACAAGAGTTACAGTTGGCTGTGGGTAAACCCATGGATGAGAAGTTGCGAAAGTGAGCTTCCTTCCCTTTCCTTCTTCCTTTTTGCCTTCCCTCCTTCCCTCCACAGTGCTAGGAATCAAACCTATGGTCTTATGAACACCACAGTTTTCACCAAACTGAATCATACTCCCAAGCCTCAGACTTACTTTCTTTAAAAAAACTTCTTCTCATGCCAATAGGGTGATGGACAACGGGAGAGTCCTTGTGACTAGTGCAATAGTGGATACGCTAAGTCTATCAATGGCCCCGTGAGCCTACCCTCTCTGTAGCTATGACTTGTGTGGAGAGTATCCAAGAGCTGTAATGAGCGGGAACATCTGGAAACAGAGATGTAGGTGTTGATATAATTCTCTAATTTGGATATTCAGTGCCACCCAAAGGTCCAATTGTTGCAGGCTGGTCCCCAGGGTGGCTCTGCTGGAAAGGAGTAGAACTTTTGAGAGATAGGCACGAGTGGATGGTCCTGAGGTCACTGGAAATATGACTCTGGAGAAGACTATGGGGCTTTGTCCTCCTCACTCTCCTTTGCTCCCTGGTCCTGAGCTGAGTGGGTTTGTTCTGCTACACACTTTTGCCATGATGACTGTCGCAGATGAGGCTTAGGAACTGGGACGTTCAGACTGTATGCTAAAATGCATATTTTTCACATTATTGGTTAATTATCTCTGGTGTTTAATTATACCCATAGAAAGCTGACTTAACAGAGATAAAAATGAAGTATTTTTAGATTTTTTGAAAAAAAAATGAAAAAGGAAACAATCTTGAAAGAAAGAAGACAGGCTCTCATTATTTCGTAATTCATCTTCTTTCAGGAGAAAGAGAACTGATGAGTATTCTATTTCATCTTCAGTTGGGACCAGATTAAGCTAGGAGAATGGACTCTGCAATACTTTGACTTCATTACATTAACAAAAGGAGAATGCTTTTGACCCCAAATGAAACATTTCTTTCCTGCCATTTAAATATTAGCCATTAAATCTCTGCTTACTGGAATCTGAAATAAAAACTCCAAATCTTTTGGAAATATCTATGAAACACTTTTTTTAATTCACACTTTGTCTTCTTAATAATACATGGCAGATACTAATATACTAATGGAAGATACTAATATAATAATTCATTCTTTCCGACCTGAATTATTTAAAATCATATAGATTTTATAATATAAACATTATTTTAAATAAAATGATTGAAAATTTTAGAGTTAGTGGCTATAATACTTGAAAATTAATTTTTAAAAATATATTTTATTATTTATTTATTAGAGAGATAAAGAGACAGAGAGGCAGATAGAGATAGAAATAATGAGAGAATGGAGGCACCAAGGCCTCCAGCCACTGCAAACGAACTCCAGATGCATGTACTACCTTGTTCATCTGGCTTGTGTGGGTCCTGGAGAATTGAATTGTGGTCCTTTGACTTTGCAGTCAAGTGCCTTAATGGCTAAGCCATTGTCCAGCTCCTTGAAAATTAATTTAAATTGAGGTGTCATTTGATTAGCTTTTCATTAAAACTTTTTATTTCCCACATTTTGTCTTTGTGTGCGGTATAGAGAATTTCTTTATTTTGTACATAAGAAAAGTGAGACCAAGGGATTTGAATCTCTCTCAAAATCGTATTGTTAGCTGGGTGTGGTTGCATATGCTTTTAATTATCAGCACTCAGGAGGTGGAGGTAGGAGGATCACTGTGTTTTTGAGGCCACCCTGGGACTACATAGTGAATTCCAGGTCAGCCTGGGTTAGAGCAACACCCTATCTTGAAAAAAAAAAAAAAAAAAAAAAAGAAAGAAAAAGATCATATTGTTTGGAAAATGATCCAGGTCAGCCTAGCAGTGGTGGTTTTTTTTTTTTTTTTTTTATCAATATATATTTTTATTTATATTATTCTGATTTTACATTCATAGTATTGGTTCAACACCCCCCTTCCTCCCACTTTCAATCTCAATGGGGAATGTTTATCATGCATTGTGAAAAAGAAAAAAAGTCTCTGTGCAAAAAAACTTGTGACTCTAAAAGAAAGAAAAATTTTAGTTCATGATTTTTGTGTCTCTGGATATCTGGCTAAATTGATGTTCTCTGTATATCTCCCTGTCTTTTGTGGTGTTGTGATCGCCTTGAGCGCTGTATTCTTGCCCTTCCCCTGCGTTGTTCTAGCAGCTGGTGGTTTTAACCTCCCTTCAGCATTGTCCACCTGGTCAAATTCTCCAACGGAGAGAAGTTAAACATTCCACACTTTATATGCATTGACCTACTTTTGGTGGCCACTAGATCTTGGAGACTATTTTTTTGTACATGGCAACCACTAGTTCCATTGACAAAATCAAGAACAGTTGGTTTCCCCCCATGGCTTTTGCCACCCACTTGTATGAGCATTACGTGATGGTTTCCTGCTGGGTATGACATTGTAACTGCCATCTTTCCATGACCAACCACTTTTGACAAAGGGTTACCCTTGAGCTTGAATTTTTTCAGATTTAAATGTGTATTTTGAAAAGTCTTGAGTAGGTTGTGAATTGTCATTAATTGTCATGTAAGGTACAAAAAGGCAGTATTTTAAATAGCTCCTAACATTTAGGGACTTTTATATAACACTAGTTTTAAAAATATGACTGTGTGGATTAATAAGATTTACTTCAGTTCAAAACTCTGTCAATTACAAAGACAAAATCACAAAGGTACAAAATCATGAATGCAAAGGGTAATGTTTACAGGAGATTTTAAAAGTCAAACATTTTATTAAAAATTAATAAGCTGTTTGATCTTTAGTGAATTTTTAATTGAGATTATATAATATATCGCTCTTGTTTGTGGTTTGTGCAAAGGTTAATATTTCAATAGGCACATTGTTCAATATGATAATGGGATAAGAGAATAGCTACAATTATGACACTTAACATTTATAGTAAACTTTAAATTTAGACTTTTACTGGGTTTTTTTTTTGGGGGGGGGAGTCGAAGTAGGGTCTCACTCTAGCCCAGGCTGACCTGGAATTCAATATGTAGTCTCAGGGTGGCCTCTAACTCATACTGATCCTCCTACCTCTGCCTCCCAAGTGCTGGAATTAAAGGTGTGTGTCACCACACCCAGCTATACTGAGTTATTTTTAAATTGATTTTTTAAATTTTCTGCTTTCTTTTTATTTTTAAATTTTCTGCTTGATTTAAAAATATTAAGCCGGGTGTGGTGGCACACGCCTTCAATCCCAGTCCTCGGGAGGCAGAGGTAGGAGGATCACTGTGAGTTCAAGGCCACCCTGAGACTACATATTGAATTCCAGGTCAGCCTGAGCAAGAGTGAGACCCTACCTTGAAATAAACAACCAAAAAAAAGTTTAAATATATTGATACACAATAATTGGACATATTTATGGGATGCAGGGTGATCATTCAATGCAGGTATACCACCCATGATGAGCTCATCAGGATTATTGGTATTTCTAATTTATTACACATTATTCATAAAGGCAGTCCTCACAGGGACTGAACCCCCTGATTAAAGCTTTCCTGTCTATTCCACTTTACCTCAATATGGATGAATGATAGAGAAATAGTGAAAGGAATAGACTATATTTTTCCTCTTCTTTTCTTTTTTTGAGATAGGATCTTGCTCTGTAGCCCCAAGCCAGCCTTGAACTTGCAGCTCTACTCTTTTTTTTTTTTTTAATATTTCATTATTTATTTATTTATTTATTTGAGAGAGTTACAGAAATAGGCAGGGAGAGAGAGAGAGAGAGAGAATGGGTGCGCCAGGGCCTCCAGCCACTGCAAATGAACTCCAGATGCATGCACCTCCTTGTGCATCTGGCTTACGTGGGTCCTGGAGAATCAAGCCTCGAACCGGGGTCCTTAGGCTTCATAGGCAAGCGTTTAACCACTAAGCCATCTCTCCAGCCCACAGCTCTACTCTTGCTTCAAGCTCCTAAGTGTTAGAATTAGAGATATGCATCACCTTGCCTGAGTTAACGTAAGGTTTTAAAATTTGCAATTTTACAGTTAATGTACCTCAATTTATAATATTCTGAAGTATTTAAAAATTTGGGTACCTTAAATCTAAATAGTGGCAACAACATACTTGTAAAAAAATTCAAAGGTTATTATTTTTTTTTTGTGATGCTGGAAATGAGTATTTTTATGGCTAGTTCTTATGATAACTGTAATAAAACAGATGAGAACATACTTTGGAACTGTATTAATTATAATAATAATAGCCTGTTCTTGAAAAAAAATAAGACCATAGTGCCCACATCTGAGTCACAGGTGAAGTTAGTTCAGGTAAGCTAGCATAGTGAGTGAGTGAAAAGATGTATAAAGATGTATGCTCTATACTCCACACAGTTATGGAAGGATCCACGTTGATGAACATTTTCAAAATGTGCCCTACATCCAGCCTAGGGGATTTTAAAGGAGAGACTTTAATAAATTGGGTATCTATGATATACACCTTAATTTCACACACCACTTTCATGTACTTACTTCTGTCTGGAATCTAGTTCCATGGAGAGATTCTCCCATGAAAGAGGTTGGAAAATATCTGTGCATCCAGAAGAAATGAAAATATATATTGATATATTCATGATGATCTCAGCTACAGACCAGTGTAGCTTTAAATCTAGATATTGTCACCTAGTTTTTGTTAACTTGGACATATCACATAAACTTTCAGAGCTTCAGCTTCCTTTTTACAAAGTAGCAAAAATAACAGTTCATACTTTGCACTGTGTTATAAGGAGTAGGTGTGTTTCTTTTTTTTTTTTTTTTTTGTGAATTTAGCTCAGAATTTGACAATAGGAACTACTTTGTAACTGTAACTATTTTGTTTGTGCACAAGATACCCATGTGCATTGCTGTAAGAATTCTAATGGGAATCACCCATACTGGGTGGGAATGGTCCAAGATCAGAAATGACAGTATAAAAACTTGGGCAAGGGACAAGCTGTACTGCAGCACAGGGAATACTGTTGTATTGGTTATTGTTCTTGTTGCTCTGACCAAATATCTGCTAAGAAGCAGCTTGGGGGAGGACATGTTTGTGTTTACAGCTTGAAGGGACGTAGTTTATCATGGAATGGAATACATCATGGCAGGCAGCTCCATGGTGGCAGGAGTGTGCAGCTGGGACATCCCACCTCGTCACATCTTGTTAGAACAGGAAATAGAGTGGACAAAAAGTGACGGGAAGGCTATAAAATCTCAAAGTCCATCTCTAGTGACCCACTTCCTCCAGCATAGCTCCACTGTCTAAGGGTTCCAAGATGCCAGCTGGAGACCCCCATGTCCAAACACACATGCCTATGAGGGACATTTCCTTCAAACCACAACAATAGCCTTGAACATGTAAGCATTGTAAAGATCTCTGCTTGGAACATCCTTAAAATCTAATGAATGCTCAAAAAAAAAAAAAAAAAAGTTTACTGTTAACTGAGCTATGCTCACCTGTGTTGTAAGAGAAAGCAGATATGAATGGATAGCATTTGGCAATCTTTTTTTCCCCTAATTTAGGATTATTTGCTAGTTTTGATGGTTAGATTATTGTATGGTGGTAGGGGCTTTGCTTGGGCAAAAACCAGACATTGTTCCAAGTGCCGTCTTTGATTCTTCAAATACATGTGATCTGCCCTCTCTTGAAATCCCTAGATAATTTGAAGGCCTTGCACTTTCTCTGAGTGTTACATGTATACACATGCACTTGGTCTTCACACAGCAATTAAAAGATGTGCACAACCATTTGTAGGTTTGTATGTGTGTAATTCAAATAGAAGAAGGGAAAATGATTTCCAGAGACATTTTGATACTAGATAAAGATGAAGAGTAGGTGGGAGGGGGCTAGAGAGATGGATTAGTGGTTAAGTGCTTGTCTGTGAAGCCTAAGGACCATGGTTTGAGGCATGATTCCCCAGGACCCACGAAAGCCAGATGCACAAGGTGGTGCATGCGTCTGGAGTTCATTTGTTTGCAGTGGTTGGAGGCCCTGGTGCTCCCATTCTCTCTCTCTCTGCCTCTTTCTCTCTCTGTCTGTCATTCTCAAATAAATAAATAAAAACAAAAATAAAATAAAAAAAGACTGGGTGGGAAATGCAGGTAGAAAATAAAGGGATGATGGGATATGGATAAAGTGACATCTGCTGCTAGAGAGCCAAATGACACACATATCTTGCAGTATATATCAAGAATGACAATTGTGTCCCTATTCTTTTTGGTACCCACATTAGTTACAAACTAGTCATTTTCTACCAGTAATAATAGTTTATGGTATACTTTTGCTCTATTTTTGAGCAAAGCCTTTCTAAACCACTATGATTTTAAGGGTGTCAATGCCTTTGGTTTACTTTCCATGTATTATTTAGAATTAAATAATATAAAACATCAGCAACTGCAACAATAATGAAACAAATTATATGAGGAAAACTTGCCATTTGGAATGAAACAGAAGCTCTGTGGCTAATGGGACAATGCTGTAATTCTCTTGAGCTGTATTCCAGCTAGATATATCCCTGTGGAAAGCAGCAATTACCTTCAGTCTCCCTGATCTGAAGTAATCCTTGCTACATGCGTTCCTCATTGAGAGTGATGAGGCCCACTGTTTGCCGAGTCTAAAACCAAATGATTTTTCACAAGCAAAATTTAAACTTGAAATAGGATTTTCTGACTCCCAATTCTTAGTCTATTTTTTTTTCCATGTACTTTATACAGTCCCAAATCCGGTTCAGGCTGGCTACAAATGGTGCTGGTGTGTAATGAGAAGGGCTCTCAAGCTACTCCAGCTCCCAAGGGAAGATTTTTGTAATAGAACTAACTATGTATTGTCCACCGCATATACTAGATTTGATTTTGAACTATTTGCCCAAATGTGTTTGTTTATTTCTTCGCACTGGATGGCTTCCATTAGCTCCAGGCTGATTGAACATGGACTATGGAGAAAGAAGGAATAGAACATTTTTCCCCCTGAATGCTGATGTAATCCCTTTTCTTTTCCTGACAACTGAGTAATGCTTGTCACTGGGGACTGTGTGAGCAACAAGCTGATATTCATGATCATTAGTGTAAAAGAATTGTTTTGATCTGGGGAAACAATGTGAGCATTATTTTTAGATGACAAATTTTCAGAAGATTCTGTCTAAAACTTGGATATTCTAGGCCTTAAAAGAGAAAGCACTAACATTCCAGAAAGCTGGAAATTACCTTGTTTGAGTAAATTGAAAGATTAATATTTAAGACCTCATAAATTTTGCTCACAGAGCATAGCCAAATATTATTATCACAACGAAAACAAAAACCTCAACTCAGCAAATTAGTCACCAAAGACCACATGTAAATTGACATTTTAGTTTCTTAACTAATGGAATCATTTGTCATTTTCCTGAAGCAGTTCATTACAAAAATAAATTAAGAATGAATAAATTGTAGTCATAGCAATCATGATGAAATTATTAGTAATCACATTTACCGGCATAAAAGTTTTTTTTTTTTTTTTTTTTTTTGCATGCTTCTCATCAGTAGACATTATTCAAAATAACTTTGGAAATAAGCATCAATGTTATATCAAGGGTTTTGTTAATTAAAGAAAGCATAGTAGAAGTAAAACAGAAAGATACTAATCAAAAAGGGAAGGAAAATGATGTCCTTCCCCTTCATATACACACAAGTTCAACTGTACAATTTTATTACCAAAATGAAGAAAATGAGAAATACTCTCTACTTCTTTCAGTAGTGAAAAGAAAATTAGAAAGCAGAAATCAGCTCATGCAGTTTCTAAATAAATGTGACAGAAATTACATTTCTCTGGGTAAATATTTACTTCCCAAACCGTGCCAACACAAGCTACTATTTTAGAAATAGGACATTGTGGTAACTAACTAACTTGGACTTAGTTGGTTTAATTGGAAATGTGCTGTTTTCCCTTTTAAGCCTTTGCTTTAATTGTAGAATAAGAACATTTCAATCTAATCTTCTAATTGCACTTGGGACCTGGTATCCTGTTTACATATACATTGATTTGTGAGGTGGCCTCATATGTGAGTGTGCAGACCATACTAAGAAGATCATTGAACTCATTTCTACTGCAGCATTCACTAACAGGACATCTTTATTTCTATGTATTTTAAAAGTGATTTTTAGACCTAATGTTTAATTTATGTAGATAAATTCCATGCCTCTGACTGGGAACTCCATCCAAAATTCCAGGTGAATAAAAGGATATAAAATTACAAACTTATTATTAATTTCAAGAATATAATTTCAATGTTGATGTAGAGAAAAATATTAAACAGGCTAAAGTTATATTTAAATTCACATAATGTATACATTTTGTATGCTGACCAAATGGCTGCATTTGTTTCTAACTTTTGCTTGATAAATTAGTATAATGAGATTAGATTTTATTCCTTCAATTTTTCTTGTGTGCCTAATTATACAGGAAATAATAAAGATTGCAAATGTTCTTATTTTTCTTTATAGAATAAAGTGTTTTGTGATGCTTTGTACAGATTCAACTATAACCATTGCCAACATTGTCAATATTTTCAAATCATTATTTGAAAATGGACCTTTCATCAGGAATAGTATTTGGACTAGAATCATCTGGTTCACAATTATATGCTAGTGAATTTTGAAAAAGACATCATTATGTCCAGATAAAGGACATTGGTTTTGGAATGCCAGTGGAGTAGCCACCTAAAATTAGACAGAAGAATGGAAAACTG